>JAECUM010015142.1:0-55772 GCA_016617855.1 Megalonaias nervosa | reverse complement strand
TAATTGCACTAAATTATATATATGTTAATTGCACTAAATTATATATATGTTAATTGCACTAAATTATATATATGTTAATTGCACTAAATTATATATATGTTAATTGCACTAAATTATATATATGTTAATTGCACTAAATTATATATATGTTAATTGCACTAAATTATATATATGTTAATTGCACTAAATTATATATATGTTAATTGCACTAAATTATATATATGTTAATTGCACTAAATTATATATATGTTAATTGCACTAAATTATATATATGTTAATTGCACTAAATTGCTTGATCTATATGTTGTGCTTTCGTATGTTACTGTAGTCAATTGGTCAAATTCGGTATGCATCTTGTGCCAATATTGATGACGGAAACCGTACATGCATGAAATATATATACACATATATATATACAGAGTGAGAGAGAGAGAGAGAATTATAAATATACGACAGACAGAACGGAAAGTGCTATCCCTGGATTCTATAGGAGAATGCTTGATAATAGTAGGCAGAAATAATATTTCATACAAATAATACTATCATACAGGTTAGAGAATTTTTAATTCCTACTCTATGGAGATTCGAACCCAGGTCCGTGAGTAAATGGAACCCATCGTCTTGCAAGCACACACCAGTCCATTTTCCACCACGACTTAGTGATGGAATATAGACTGGTGTGTGCAGGCAAGGCAATAGGTGCTGTTTACCAGCGGACCTGGGTTCGAATCTCCGCAGAGTACGAATTAAAAATTCTCTAACATGTAAGATAGCATTATATATATATATATATATATATATATATATATATATATATATATATATATATATATATATATATATAACGAGACTAGTACAAAATGAGCAGGTTAGACAGTTAAAACTTGTTTCAGCAGAAATCAATTAACACTAAATCCTATCTCTCATGCACCGGCACCCTAACCAACACATTATGCTCTCAGTCCCAAAGGAGGACAGAACGAAGTCGAAGATGAGAAGTCGATGTGCAGGAGAACTCAGTCGCTAGGCAAGCATTACATTATGCAATTCCACTGGATATTAAAACATACTATACATATAGTATACGTATGATTATACCTATTATTATACTTATACCTATTATACCTATTGTTATACGCATGATTATACTTATTATACTTATTATTATACTTATTATTATACCTATTATTATACTTATTATAATACTTATTGTCCTTTTTATACACTTATTCTTAGATGCGTGTGTATAAGAGACTGGAATAGACAGTGGAATGTGCATCGCAATAACCAATATATTGTTTTTAGTGATATGGTTCTAAATCGAATAATATTTTCATGGAAAATGCCATGGAATGACATACATACATGCATACATTGTTATGTATATGTAACTTAATTACTTGTGTGTTAGCTTTAAATTTTTTTTTTATTTTTATTACATGTTATTGTAATGATAACTTTATTCACTGGATTTGACATTTTTCCAGAAAATTCAGTTTAGTTCTGTTCGACCTGATAAACAAGCAGTAGTAGAAACATTGTATCTTTTGGTGACCTTGATTCAGAAATCAGATAGAGTTTTGTAGTAAACAACATTTCTATTTTTTTTATAGTAATATTCGTTCAGTAGAATCAAATCCGTACATAGCGTACGTGATAATCGGCATGTAATGTTTCTACGCCGCTCGAGGAAGTGATCACGTGACCCCATACGGGGATCTGTTTTGCATTTTAGTTAGGCTTAAAACTCACTTTATCATAGTGATTTTGGCCAGTCTTGCTTTTAACCTTTGGAGCTCAAAGGTGTTTTTGTTGTGACCAGTTTGAGTTGAATTTTTATTTTATTCAGTTTAAAGTAATTTATTTACCCTGGAAATTACTAGTGCTCATCAGAATTCTTGGACAAAGACATTTATTGGAAATTATTCAGAATTCCAAACTGCAATATTATTCTTGGTGATTCAACAAAGAACTGTTGACACATCAGGACAAAGCAGGTTATAGAAGACGTCATCGCCTTATATCTTCGAACTTTATCGGGATTCGAACTGTGATTCACTTAGGACTTTTTATTAATAGGACTTATATTTATTAATTCTTGGATTAATTTTAGATTAGATTCATAAAGCGTAAGTCCTTTTTGTTATTTTTACCTTGCCTTCTAGGGAAATAATTATTTTGTTATTTTACAAAGCTTGTTAGCTTCACTCTTTTCCTTGTTACTTTTGTATGAGCCTGGACACGTAACAACATACATACATACATACATACATACATACATACATACATACATACATATATATATATACATACATACATACATACATACACACACACACATACATACATGCATACATACATGCATGCATACATACCAATAACACCTCCTACAATCCCTCCAATTGTCACTGATTTATCTTCCTCCGCTTTAAATGTAAAGAATATTGTGTTAGAATAATAATAATAATAAGAAGAAGAAGAAGAAGAAGAAGAAGAAGAAGAAGAAGAAGAAAAAGAAGAAGACGATGATGATAATTATGATGATGATGATGAAAACGAAGACAATGATAAAGAAAATCATGTAGATGGGAATAGAGTGAGATAAAGTAGCTGAAAGGGAAGGCAATATTAATGACGATATTGCTTTATCATATTAATTCAACTGTTTTTGCTATTGATTTCCTATTCTATTCTGCAAGTCATTATTATTTCATAGTTGGACTATTTTAAATGGGTGTACAATAATGATATATTCCATCGCACATTAACAATGAAAGATTAAATAAATTTTAGCGCAAATGAAGAAAGCTTTCTTCTTATCCGTTTGCTTGTATTCCTCGACTTTTATGACATTTACTTTCCTGACATCATTCATTCGACTCTAAACATAGTTGATCAAAAATATAATACATACGGAGAAATAAACTTTCAGTCACAGCAAGATGGTGTTGTAGAACTGGCCATTATAAGATACATTTAGATAAATGATGAGACATAGAAAACACACGTAAACATGAGACAGATAGAAAACATACGTATAATGATAAGTTTCGGTCAAACGATACACTAACTAGTTAATATTACTCACATGTGCGGAACGTGTAAGGCATGTTTCCCAGTCTCTGACCCTCAAACCCAAGACTGAAAACCACCTTGTAGTCCTGCGATGCATCCAGTCCGATTATGTCTACAAATTTGGTAAGTCTGCTGACGGTGTACACCTTGGTTGAACCATCTTGTGTATACAGTATGATCACGATATCCGTCCGTCCGTAACAGGATTCGGTTTCAGGAAGATCCCATTCAAGCCGGACACTATGAGTGTTACTTTCAGTTACACGTATGTTCGTTGGACCAGAATCTTTAACAATGTTCGCAAATAAACAGTTAACTGTTGCATTTCCAACATGGTCTCGTGAAAGACAGAGCAGTATCCTATATGAGAATACTTATTTTCTGAAGGCATATTGTTCTGGACTTACACGGGAACATTTACGAAAATCTGTGAAATGTTACAATCTTGCTACTAAGAAATATAAATATAGACAGGACATTTCGGAGAGAGAGAGAGAGACAGAGAGAGAGACAGAGAGAGAGAGAGAGAAATTTCTAAAAATATAGCAAATTGTCGTTTGTAGAATTTTCTTTTCCATTTCAAGTTTTAGATAGGAAAGTTATCCATTGGAATAACACTACTAATATTAAAACACGGAAAATAAAATAAATGCAATTTATATTATACACGTAAGTGTGAAATACAGAAAATTATTGGTGAACTAGTTTTCATTTTTTTTTTAATTCTTTTATTTTTAAATGTGAACAATACATCTTTATACATGTGATAATGCAGGATTTCTCATCATGCTAAAACAAAGCATTTTGTGACCTCGACCAATAAATGGAAACTGCATTGCACCTCAGGCACGGAAATTATCTTCCACGGAAGATATTTGGCTCGTCATCGTTTGCTTCATTACGAACGTAATGCCCCTTTTATTCGGTTTACAACAATGTGAAAAACCCAGTGTATTGCATCACAAAATCGGACTTGTTTTTGTGGTCAGAGAGGTTAAAATAGTTTTCAAATGTCACCAATGTTATTTACTGCATCAAATTAGCTCAGCCTAAATGAACAATTCCCTCAAAATGCTGATATTGTTATGATCAACCAACAAATACGATCGAAACTGAGGTAAACGTCAGAAAATTTGTTGTGGGGATGGAGTGTGGAAGAGTGAGTTTAATCTCGGAATCTTCGATTCAGAAGAAAGTTTGGTATATACTACTACTACTACGTTCCTTTTACTACGTTAATACCGGATATATTATACAACATTGTACAAAAAAAAAAATATATATATATATATATCATGTCGTTCGTACCACACGATGAAATATATCAGGTAAAAAGTAGGACAAGAAATATTCTCCATGTATTTTAGGGAACTGACAAAATTTTAATTTACAAATAAATGGTTTACTTCATAACAATTACATTAGAATACATAGCGAGTGGTGAACTTGGTACTGTTGGTACTAGTTTTATTAACTATGACACACACATTCTTTGCTTATATATATAAAGTTTCCATATTTGTAAATGATATGTTTAAAATGCATGTTTATTTTAATTTAGATGTATGCACCACACAGGATAAAATCTTACCTTAAAGAAATACTTGTGTATGGTTAGAATGCTGTAGTAAATAAATACAAATATTATAAAAACGTCCTTGTGCCATTATCTTTTATTTTTATTTCAGTCTCGCTAACAAATTGCTATATTATTGTCTTCATAGTCTCAATTCAAAGCAACAAATTTTCAAAATTTGTTTCAAAGTAGGGGAAAAAATGTCATAATTTTGGAGTGACTACTTACATGTTTCAAGGCCCTGCAATTCATGTATCTTGTCAACCTGGAAAGAAAAACAATTTATGAAGGTGCTGTTCCTTTATAAAGCCGTTTTGAACTGCCTGCATGTTGAAAAATAAAGGTGATATTTAGAAGCTATTTTTCTATAGATATATTTTCTATCATAATGTATTTTATAATATTATAGTTCATTTAATGTATACATTCAAACAGTTATTTTCCATTATACATTTACAGAACAGTTTGCAATTTCAGCGCATCCAACGAACTGTAAATGTGCAAAATGTAAACATGATATTCTAGTGGACATCATCAAGTCTAAGCATACGTTATGAAAGAAAAACGTTCCAATTTTAGTGTAATGGTTGATTAAAAAGAAATCATTTGTTTCATTTTTTACTGTAGTGCTGAAAAACAGTTTTAATACCTCACTGAATTTAAAAAAGAGTGGAACGAGTAACAAGAGGCACAAAAACGACATTCGTGTAATTCGATCTACAGGTTACTCTGTCTTTGCTTTCTTTTTAAAATATCTTTTCTTTTCTTAACAATGAATAGAAATAGAAGAAACCTTGTTAATTAGGACCATAGAGTGGACTGGCAAAACGTTGTTCTAATTGGGTGATGGTCTTAGTTTGAAAGTTGCATTTGGGCTAAATATAATAAATTAGATAAGCACGGCTGCTACTAAGGAGTGGTCTTTATGTAGTGATCGCCTCATGATATGTTTCTAGAATACTCACAGTGACGCTGAACTTGGTCTCTAGCAGTGCTTGGTTGTAAATTGTAACCTCGACAGTGACGTTTACTTTGTCTAAGTCCTCCTTTGCCATCATAAACCAGCAGTTGTCCAGTTCCAGAATCTGTGCAGCGATAAAACACTTCTCAAGGACACATTTACATTCTTGGTCTTTGCAGGATATCTATTAAAAAAAAAAGTATTACGCATAATCGTGGTAAATGTATTTTTGGGCATAATTTTGGCAGTAAACTGAAACGTATGTTCACGAGTATGTGGTCCAACTCCACCTTCGCCTTCAAAAACCAACAGATGTGCAACTCCAAAATCTGAAGCTGAATGGTTTATTTATCCATGGAAACGACGCGCATGAAACATCGGCTAAAAGAGAACTTTGTTCTGTTAAATACGGTAAAATAATGAATATTAATTATAACTCAAAAACAATAATACCAAAATGCAATACCCATCATCAACATCCACATCATTTCAATGCATATTTTAGTTTATTATTCCTTACAGGTATAACAATATTCCAAATGAAATGTAATTAAACACGTGCGTCAACAAATGCACACTTAGAAGATTTTTCATTTTTGGTTGATATGAATTTACTTGACACATTCGCCACGGACTCCAAGTTTATTTGTAGTATTTGATAAGCAAACGTTGCACACAGGCAAAATGATGTTTTCTTTTGTAACGCATCCTAGACGTTTTCGAAGTTTAATGTTTGACTCTGTTCACATAAAGCAGAGATGCGAATGATAGTCTTTCCTACATTACTCACGCTTTTCACTGCAGCAGCGGCATAACCACTGTATTGAACGCGCCTTGTATCGTCTCGAATCAGCCTGAATCCGATCTTATGAACTCCACTGTCAGTATCCCATGCATCAAAATTTAGTCTGAAAGTGAGATAACTATGTTGATGTTATATGTCATTTTATTTAAAGAAATTCCATAATTTTTTAAATGCTTCGATGAGTATCTTTTGAAGTTTAGGCTTTTAATTATCACTTCCAGATTTCAAATTAAGAACGCCATTAAAATGTGAAAAACCTAATTTACAGATTATGAAAGTATTTCAAAGAGCAGCTATGTCTACTCAGTTCTGTAAGTTCCTGTTGTATGCGTCAATCATGAAAATATTAAGGAAATGTTTTGTTAGAAAATCAATATGAGGCATATCATATCAATGGGTGTATCATCTATCAACAATTTTGATCTCAGTTGGTTTCGGAATAAAATGCTTTTGGGTCAAAGTTATTCCCATAGCATGACAAGATTCGAGCAAGTTTATACAATACACAGATCCCAAAACATATTCATATAATTGGCCGAAGCAATGCAATTTTAGTTGACCAATTGTTTCATTTATAGCCCTTGTTTCAGAACCTTAATTTATAAAATTCGCTTGCCGGCAAATTTCATTGTGAACATTAGCAACACGTGAATATAGTTTGGACAATTTTCAAAATGCATTATACCTCGATGTATGGTTGTAGGTTCCATTTTGGTTCTTGACAAGTACGGATCTTTTCGACCAATTAGGTGGCGTTGAATCAAAGTGAACCTCTGTGCTATCGGCCTTCACGTTGCCAAGAATATCGTGTGCTCGCACCCAAACTCGTGCAGTCTTACCATCTTTGAGGACTTCACTAAATGTGTAACTTTCGGACAGCCCATTGACATCAATCCATCCAATGGTGGGTTCATCAGTATTGTCAGAGTAGAGTGCATTCACCTCAAAGCGGACAATGCCATTTTTGTTCAGCTTTTCTTTGATTGTTCTTTCACCTTCATTGTCATCAAATCCGGGATATACAAATCTGCACATTAGCAGAAAATGAAAAGAGTTAAGCTACCGCCTCTGTATGGGAAAAAATGAACTGGTTTTCCTGAGCAATGCTACGTGGCGTTAGGAGTGTAATATTTTCTCAGAAAACAACGAGCTCATATTTTATCATATAAATGTAGTACACTTTTATGTACAGACTCATTTTGCTTTTCTACCTAAGGTTCAGTAGGTAAAACAACAGACTACAAGAAACAAAGTAGTTGAATTTATGCTAGATTCCAAAAGTAAAAGCAACTGTAAGGTCAATAATATACAGTAACAATATCTTAACAACAAAAGACTAGATTTTAACTACTATATTGTTTGCTTGAGAATAGCAAATGGTTTCCTTTTTTAGTACAGTAAATTCTCATTGGAAAGTGATTTCTGATATATATATATATATATATATATATATATATATATATATATATATATATATATATATATATATATATATATATATAATTCAGGACCTATTCTAATAGAGGCAGTATGTTCTTATTTTAAGTGTGCTTATTAAGTAAAATGATCTTATTATTTTCCTAAAAGGAATTAGTTTCCAAAAATAAGAAATATAAACTTGCTCAGGAATTTTATTACTGCGTGCCTTTGCTAAACCATAGCTGCATATTTTCCTGTCAAGCACAAGTCCTGTCAAGCACAAGTCCTGGCAAGCACATGAATTTTACAAATTCCATGTTGATCAATCTCTTAAACAGATGACTATGCCCTTGCAAGAATAAAACATCCTAGCTAAATTAGGTCGGGATTTAATTGCTTTAGAAGACAAGTACCATCTTGTTTTTTTTTTCTGAAACAATACAGATTTTGTTATCATCCCATTAACGACAAAACGATACCAATCTAAATGAAGAGGACAGTAAGCTTTTGCGGAGATGGTGTCTCGGGTAGAGTATTTAATAGAATGACCCATTGAATCTTCATCAGCTGTATCAAGGATGACTGAAAGAGCCCGGGTAAGACATTGTGAATAAAACCAATTTTCAAACAAAACTTCTAAAACACCATTATGATGTTAGCTTGCAACAATAGGCACATGACAGGAATACCGTTCCAGATGACATGAATACCGTTTCCAGATGGCATGCAACAGATGATCAACGGTGTTTTTTCTGAAGAACTATGAAGTTCTATCGTTTTAAATAAAGTTCAAAGAACTGCAAAGAATATATGCTCAGAGGATCATTCCTTGGAGGGAGATATGGAGAATTCTTAAGCTTGTCACAGCATCTCGCAAATGTTGCTTCACAACAAGTTAGAGGTCCAGCTCAGAGTCTATTCACAGTCGACATTCTGCAAAGCGAAAGCCCTTCTTCCAGTTTATATTGGTATGAATATTAATGCTATAACAAGAAGCAAACCAGTAGTCCATCAACTTGTCAATCTAGTTTAAATAATCTCATAAAGTCGTGTTCTCCAAACAGAAATCCATGTATCCCTCTCCATGTGTAATCAATTAAAATCCCATAGAAAAGTTTGTTCCTCTAATCTTCAAACAAACTCTTCACAGTTGGTGTCCCAGATAGCATTGACAACAACCACTGTTTCACAATAGCTAAGGGATTATTTTACTGGTATCAGTGTAATTCAATTCGCTACTGAAGAGGACACTGGCTTTTGCGGAAAGGACCAGTTCTCGCCTCTAATATTGAAACACGGAAGAAGCCATACTTTCTGGACTCTTTCAGCATAGTTACAACAGAGCATCTACGCACGTTGACAGTGCAGGTTCTGAACATCACACTGCCACATTTTGAGGGGAAGATAGGTGCAGCAAAATCCAAAGAAGAGTCATACATTCATCATGATGTGTACCTACTCGGGGTCAATTAAAGGCGATGAATTGTTCTTAGCTGCCTACCGTGTTCTGTCCAGTCTCGTAGCGTTAACCCACCGTCATCCTTCCTCCTCTTTCTGACATGGCCGACTCTCCAGCAACAATCATGCATGAGATGGATATATTGAAGTCCATGAATGCATTTCTCAGTCCTGGTCAAACTCCTGATCTATCGTGTGACTGCCCGATATTTTCCAGCTAAATATTTATCCAGACGACCTGGCCTGGAGGAAAACCTTTACATTATAGTGGGATTGGTCTACTTGAGAAAACTCTTTGGAATGCTCTCTTGCATTTCATGGAGTGCAGTGATTAGACTAACACCCTAACAGTAGCTGCGTGGCTACGCTTGAACTGCTGATTCATTCCACAAAGTCATTCGCATCGCACGGACGCGACAAGCCCACAAGCCACTCTTTAGGCTCTGTAGAAACTAATGCATGATGTATATCAGCCATACAAAAGGTTACAGTGAAACATGAATATGAGGTCTGGAAACAGCATGTGATAAACGTGAATCCCACATTCCAACACTGGAGTATAGTGCCCGGACACAAATCTTGATTCTCATCTTTATTCATATTCATAGACAGGATGACTTTCATCTCTATGTAAAAGATTTGCAGGCACATATTTTCCTCTTCATTGCACTTGAGCACTACCTTTATTGTTGCTGAGTCGCTGTGCACATCGCTGTGTGTCAACTCTTAAGGAAGATTTTCAGAAAGTTTGGGTGATTATTGGTTATCAATACCACGCACAAGTTCTTAGCTCTTCAAACTGGTCAGATGCATCATACATACATACATACATACATACATATACTATATGATGTTGAATGATTTAGAACCCCTGCCCAATAAAGTAAACTGTGCATATTTAGTGAAAGATTTAGTGTAAAGATTAGGTTTTATAGATGTTTGTTCTTGGTAACAGTGACACATTTCTGCAGTTTCTAATTAAGGCTATTAGACAATTTTAGAGTCCTATATCCAATTAGATCTGATGTAATTTAAATATGTTTGGTTGGCCATTGTTTAAACATAAATTCATACTAAACATCCGATTTTATCTTCATATTATTACCCTTAATAATACTGAGACATCTTTCTACTTCAGAGCTATTTTGTTAATTAACCCGCTTATTTCGTCCGCAACAACATTCTTGTCCGCACAGTAGACACAGATGTCATTGTCATTTTAATTCGCCAGATGTTCATCTTCCCGCCTTCATATTCCAAAATGAAGCTGTAGAGTGCGTTTGTGATGGACACATATTTATACCATTACCGTATCAAACCCATCTATTTCAACATTCACAAAGAATTCTAGGTGCTCTTCACTTTTACCATGCCTTCATAGGATGTGATACAACTTCTTTCTTCTTCAATACGGGGAAAAAAGTTAATGGAAATCCTGTTTTAAGGCATGTAATGCATTCCTTCACACGACAAAGCCCAGATGAAGTCTTCTCTCCTGATTTTCAACGTTCAGAACTGCTCCCGATAGTCATGTGCAATGAAACTAGCAACTTGGCCACAGACACTAGGGCACATGGGGAACTATTCTGCAAGAGGAGCAAGAGCTTGGAAATCATTCCTCATACACAAGCAAGATGAGAAAATGGGTATTCCACTGTTCGGTCTAATTTTGATGAACATATTTTTGTTATTTTGTTTCTGTTTATATAAATTACCCATCTTTGCATCTTTAGGATGCTCAGCTTTCGCATATCAAGATAGTGGCCTACCAAGGAGCGATTTGGATCACAAGTACAGAACCTCAGCCCAAGGTTCATATGCCAGAAGGATGTGGGTGGAAAGAGGACGACAACAACTGGCAGCCTGTATGGATGACTCGTACTAAAGCAGCAAAAGCTAACAATTAAATGCATTTTCAAATTTGAACGACTTTGTCGAAACTACAGATGCTTCCAAGCCGGACTATCGTGCACTGAATTTTGCAAGCGAAACTGTCAGAAAGATTCTGTTCTCATAACTTGACCTAAGCAAGTACAATAGCGTCATTGTTATCGTCAGGTTACGTTGGCAGAAATAATGATGTTAGTAGAAACCTTGTTGAGGAAAGGCTTTATGTACTATCACTAATTTCAGATTTTTTGGAGGTAATCCCACCATAAAAATGGCTCATTGATATCATTGTTACCCAGCTTTGTCTGTTTTTTCCACAACTTATTCACTGACTAAATGATACAATATTAAACTCTTCAATTCCAACCCTTGCATCTACATTTTCTAAAATGCAGGGTGTACATGGGCAGTGTACTTGAACGGGAAGAGTGCATGCACACGCACGGTTAAAATGTATCTATTGACAAGCATGAAACCCTTATGTTAAGTATGAAACATCAATTATATATAAAAGTGACATTGCTTGTTTAAGCAGTTTAAATGTATGTTGTATACACGCAAATACTAACTCTCATGATAACGAGTATTACACTAACAGGAAAAGGTCTCATACATAAAACATTAGGTTAGTTGGTTAACATAAATATGAGCTAAAATGCACCAAAGAAAAAGAACAAACAAACAAACAATCAAACAAAACAAACAAACTTACTTTTCACTTTTTAAGATGCCGTCCCTTTGAATGTCTTGGAACTGAATTGGATAGGCGCTGACTTTGTTCAACAGTTTTCCGTCAAAGATAAATTTATTGAAAAAATGATTCGTCCACTGTACGGTGTACTCTGTTTTTGTTCCATTTTTTGACGTTTGCCACATGTATCCGGTCTCGTTAACGGCTGAGGACACAAATAGTGTATTGTCGTCCTCCATGTTCAAGCTAATATTTGAAATCGAATCATAGAGAACGAGACGCCTAGTGATCTTAGAGTTATTGGCCATATCGGTGGCTTGGAGTAGAACAGAGTACATTCCACTTTCTAGTGGTTTGTGGACATAACTGTAAGTGTTTGCTTGGGTATGGTTGATGTCTGCAGAATGGGCCGGGTTCAGAGGCGTGCTTTCTGTAAGGTTACCATATAGATTCGCTGAGAGTTTGAAAATTTCCAAATGATAACTCTTCATCCCAGATATGGTGTCAGTCCATCCACCCCAAGTAATATTGATTGATGACTGTAAAAGGATATAGTGAGTGAAAGACGGTTCAACTCACATGTGATATCATTAAACTGTCAAGATACCCTTGCGTAAATTAGTAGTAAAAAAAATACATACTGATATAACGATTACAAATCGTAGATAGAAAACACTAAAATGAAATAACCCATTAACCCCTAAAAACTATACAAAATTTCATTACATTTCAAAGTTTTCAAAGCAAAAACAATTAAAGGATTCCAATAATAATAATAATAATTATTATTATTATTATTATTATTATTATTATTATTATTATTATTTTGCTTCAAAAAGACGATACCTAATGGAAATGTTGAGCTTAGCTTTGAAAATGAGAGTATCTGTATAATAATAGCTGCTAATGTCATTTGTTTTACTTCTTTCACATACGATATCGTTAATCTACAAATACACCTTTGCATAAATTAGTAGTTGAAAATACATATTGATATAACGATTATAAATAGTAGATAGAAAACACTAAGATGAGTTAACCCACTACCCCCAAAACCATATCGAATTTCATTACTTTTCAAAGTTTTCAAAGCAATAAAAAATTAAAGGATTCCACTAATAATAATAATAATAATAATAATAATAATAATAATAATAATTAGTAGTAGTAGTAGTAGTAGTAGTATGATAAAAAAGACAACAAACTAAATGGCAATATTGATCTTAGCTTTGAAAATAAGAGTATTTATATAATAATAGCTGCTGATGTCATTTGTTTAACTTCTTTCAAATCACACACACACACACACACACACACACACACACACACACACATATCTATCCTTAAAGTATTAAATTTAGCCTACCTCAAGAATAAGCATTCCGACTTGTATACTAATGTATAATTGGCATGGCATAAATTAGTGTGCAAATAAAGATAAACTTAGTCTACTACTACGAAGAAATATAGATATTCGAAATTATATGGCAAGATATAATTGTCAAATAAACTGTAATTTAGCATGACCAGATATGAAAAGGCAAGGTTATTAATCTCAAGGTTGCCATGTTCTTTATGTACTTTTTTCCCCACAGTATCAGGAACTCGAGTATATTCTTCTTATTCCTTTAATTGCTATTTAAGATCTATGTATCTACACGGTGGATAGTCTACCAGTTAAACAGAGGCTTTAAAGCTGTTGTTCTCTAAATGAGAGGAAGTTAGAAATCAGGTGCAACAATTATTAAATAGGGATTTAATGCAACCTTTAACCGGTTCTTGGATAAGTCCTGTCATACCAGTCAATATCTCAGAAAATGTAGCTTCGTGATTGACTATCACCATTTGAAATCCGTGGCAAGAAATATGTCTCGCCTCTCCCAAAAACAGAAGAAATGCTGGACGCCTTCAGCAGCTATAAATATTTTTTTTTTTGCTTAGGTTCCATCTCTGGATACCATCAGGTACCAATAAGAGAATGCTATACAGAGATAGCTGCATTTGTTTGCTTGGAAGGCTTGTGTGAGTTGACCATAATGTTATTTGGTATGTGCAATGCTACCGGAACCTTATGGACGTACTACTAGCAGGAATTCAGTTGAAATTGTTCTGGCGTACATTGATGATATTATAATCATTTCCTCCAGCTTTGATTACCATGTGCCTCATTTACAGGAAGTGTTTAAGAGAATATGAAATGTAAATCTTAAATTAAAACTGGCAAAATAAACATTCTTCAAACAAGAACTGGTTTCTTGGACATCTGTAATTAATGATGGGATTAAAGTTTCTGATCACAAAATTAAGCGATTGTTGGAGTTTCCAAAACCCGTAAATCAACGGACCTTACGTAAGTTTCTAGTACTTGCCTTGTATTTAGTTTGTGAAAGGGTTTACAAATATTGCACAAGCGCTGACTCGGCTTTAGCATAATGATGTAACCTGGAAGTTGAATGATGACTGCGAACTGACCTTTAACATTCGAAAACTTAAACGGACTACAGCTCCAGTGTTGTGTCATCCGGGCTTCTGCAGACCATTCAGCCTGCATTGTGACAGTTCTGGATTTGCCTTGGGAGTTGTTTTGACCCAAGAGGTTAAAAGATGAATCAAAAGAACAATTTCATATGCCAGCATACAATTAAAGAAAATCGAGAACAATTGTACCATAGTTAATGAAAAACACTTGCAATAGTGTGGGGGATAAAATACTTAGGCAATATTTGTATTGTTACAAATTTACGGTAGTCACTGATCATTGTCAGTTAAAATGGGTTACGGGAATGAAACATCCGAGTGGTAGGTTAGTCAAATGGACCCAAATGGACCCTGTCCCATCAGGAAAATGACATGACAGTTAAGTACAGGGCTGGAAAATATCATTGAAATGTAGATGGGTTTAGTCGTGCAGAACATGCTTGGGGGAAGGGGGCGATTTGAATGGAGAGGACAATGAAGATGAGGTATGAATTAAAAAATTACAGGGCGTTAAACCAGACTTGCAGCTAGAAAGAATGAGTAACTTAGAAGACGAAGACCCGAATTTAAAATCAAATACAAGTTTCTTATATGACAATAACTTACCAGAGAATACAATAAAAGCCCAAAAGGTGGCTTCCATGACTCTCAATTATGAACTGATAAATGGTGTGTTATATCGTATATAGTCACCAGGATCAAACAGAAGGTGGACCCATGTAAGAAAACTGTGATTCCACGCTCATTAATTAACGAATTTATGTATCCTGTTGCTGATTTTAACGATATTTTATGCATCACTGAGGTGAATTCTGTCATAATGAGCCCTGTAGTCAAGCATCTACATAGACATTTGAAAACAAAACAAAAAGCAAACTTGATATTTTAACATAAGAAGGAAGATATGTCACGGCGCCCGAGATCCCGGTAAGTTATCAATCTAACGGGGGCACGATCTAATAAAAGAGGGCATGGTCACAAAGACGGGAGGCAGTAGAGACATGGTAGAGCAGGGGTTAAGTTCAGATAGACGTATATTGGTTTATTAGTAGATGTATAGGTTTCAAGTCACAAAATATAGGAATCAGAAGAATATGCAATTTGAGCTACTGATACCACTGGGAATAATGTAAGTGAGCTATAAGGCCTCCTGACACAGTAGACATGTTTTATTCTGTCAAAATGTATGAATTTAAAAATTTCTTATATCTATTATTATTTTTGTGGTTACATCATTTATTGTAGACATAGGGAAACCATGTTCTCGTCTTATAAGCCAGGCAAAAATTACTAACGAATAATAAAAGCCCCCGCTTATCTTCCAGTCCTATGTATATTTTAATAATATATGCCACACCTTATTTTGAGTCATATACATGTATAAATAATATAAGCCCTGCCTTATTTTCGAGACGTATGCAATACTCACCCTTCATGTATAAGAAAAAAGTTTTAATGTACTGTTCAATACCTCTGATAAAGAGTATTCAGTTACTGTGTCACGCGAAGATTTGCTTTGTTGTTTTGGAATAGTATTATTCTTACGAATAAACTCATCAAGACTTTAATTTCAAACACAAAGCAAGTATTCTTACGAATAAACTCATCAAGACTTTAATTTCAAACACAAAGCAAGAGTCTCGATCAATCATCTGAGGGTTTCTGTGATAATGAAATGGGGACACATCCTCCCTAATCTTCTGTGATGATCAAATGGGGACACATCCTCCCTAATCTTCTGTGATGATGAAATTGGGACACATCCTCCCTAATCTTCTGTGATGATGAAATGGGGACACATCCTCCCTAATCCAACCCAAAACCGCCAAAATAAACTAAAATATTAAATAGGGAGCCATTCTTATCTCAACTATCAACATATCTTGAGGTTTTGCTTTAAACTATAAGGGTACTGAGTTATTAGAAATCTTTATGACAGTAAAGTGAGCGTTTCTCTTAAAAATGAGTTGCAAACATCCAAGTGGCATGGAGTACTTCGGCGTTAAAACCATTTAAGAGTATAACTACACTGTCTGAGCTAATTAACTGTTACTGTATATTACTGTAGTCCCTATGAAGATCATGGATATTTATTAGTTAATTATTCCTTGAGATTTGTTAACCAATGAAGCATATTACTCGCATTATTTGGAAAACGACCTTTATGTCTAAACAGAAAGTCCATTGTTTAGTGACTTCAACCTCAGGGGAAAATTAGTAGAGAACACACCTTTTGATAATTAGACATTACTAACACACCTTTTTGATAATCAGACATTACAGATGCATTTAAGGATAATTATTTAATGCAGGTAACTAAACTAATTAAAAACATTATTGTCAAGAATGCACTGTTGCAAAATAACAATGAACATTAACATACAAATGCGTTTATTATAATCTTTTTGATACCAAAATATGTATTAAACTGTTACGCTTATTATTATCTATACGGTTTTGCATTTTCATATACTGACCATTGATTTTGAAACCTCTTACTTTTCACCTTGGTACACACAAGTGGTGCGCTTTCTTCAGATTCGCTTATTGCAAGATTGTAATTTTTAATTTTATGAAGCCTTTGTTGCTACAAAGCAATAATTTTGGTGCAAACTTTAGACACAAATGGTGACATTGTATCATATTTAAATTGCTAATATTTAAAAGATGTACCAAATTGAATAAACCTAATCTTTAAAAAGGAAAACCGATTTATTTGCAAAACGATGTATCATAACTAGATGAAACATATCAAAGGAACTTCATTCTTTAATGAATATGATAACATGATCTTTGTGTTTGAAATTCATATTTGTAACATATGACATGACATGGCACCCCCTCCCCCACTTTTACCTTTTTCTTGTAAGATAAATTGAGATCGGAGCAAACCCCATTGGAGCAAATGCAAAAAATAAAATACCTGACATTTATGATCAGTTTTTTCTACGGATAAAGAAAGTCCTACTTATTAAATAAATCCAAGTTGTCCAACTTTTGTCATCTTTTCTAGCTATCACTACACTAAGTATACCCATTATCTGTTATTGCATGTTATTCTAGTCCCGAAGAAAATCGTTCATATTTTGTTCCCTAATTGCTTCTGGAGATTGTATAACCAGTGAAGAATATTTACTTTCATTAAATAGAACGTAAGATTAAAGTCGAAGAGAAAAAAATAAATGTTTGTTGAATTCAGCGCCTTAGCTTTTGCGTAGGATAAATATGACAACAGGTGAGATTCGGTCGGATCCCGAAAGGTAAACTGATTTGTTATAGGTTACCTTCAGATTAGTACCTAATATAAGCTGTATAGTCCTACTGAATCGTAACTTATAACTAAAGCACCGGATTTGATATAAAAATATAGGAAAATGAAGAAGATAGATAAGGAACTTAATTAGTTTAGTAATACATTAAGTTATCAAATGTGCACAGACATAATACCGGTACCAGCACAGTCTAATACTGGTACCTAAAATATTGCTTACTCTTATGGTATTGACTGATTGTTTACTATAAATGACGACTTAAGTGATTCAACAATTCATATATCTTAGCGCTTGGTAAAAATGAAAGTCATGACTCGGTAATTGCAGATCATATGACTATTTCACTTGACAGTATCGTTGTTCAAAAATGTCATCACGTGATCACCATCAGCTACTAATATTTCTGAATACGTTGCTTAATGAACTGAGTGTCCAAGTGAAATTGACACTTAGAAAATGACGATTATAATCATTTGTGATTAGAACACGTTAATTCGTCTTTCTGTACATGATTTAAATGATTATAGTGAAAAATATATGTCTGCATACTACCCTTCAGATTGTAAATGATATTAAACTATTAACATGCCTTCAGAATATGGATATCATAAAGTTTACTTGTCAAATCTTAATCGGGACACTGGGAAAGTTTTAAAAAGTCAAGTGCACTCAGATTCTGAAACCTTTTAACATTACCATGTCAATAAAGAGATGATTATTAGCAGCATACATTTAAGTGTGTGGAGAGAAGACCGGGAAGAAATAGAGAGAAAAAAGGACGAAAGGAGAGTCGGGTGGGGTGGAGTGGATTTACTGCGTTTACAGCATATTATTTAGATCGAAAGTTTATGTTTGAGTTGTATGTTGCAAAGAGGTGCTTTGGTTTCACTGGGAGTGAGTGAGTGAGTAAGGAATATTAACCATTAGTTAGGAATAATTCCAATTTTTATGAATTGACTGCATATTCTACGTTTTGATTGAATGTAAATGGTCACGTGATACTGATCTGGAATTTTTTACACATCGATAAATTTTGCGGACTACTTTTGGTTCCCTGTCACCAGATCATTTGATGTGAAGTTTTATCTATATCAACGCCTTACACCCTAATAATAGCAACAACAGGCTCCCGCCCACCCACTCCTGTGATTTCCGATCAAAATGACAAACCACAGATTAAAATCGACCATTAGAAGTTAAAACAATGTATTTGCACAGACCCTCCTGCACTCCAACACTCACCCCTTTTGCCGAAGAAGGCATATGGCAGGCTTTAGAAGCCAATCTTCAGAAATTATTACATCTTACCTTGACAAAATGTTACAGCAGTGGTTATTAAAAGTCCGGGTCATATGTCAACCAAGGGATCTCATTAGAAATGGACACGATTTTGCTTTTGAAAGATTGAAATGCGTGGAAAATAACAACTACGTTGCTATAACAACACGTGCCATACGCAAGCGTAATTTAAAAAAAAAGGAGTATTTCTGGTTTAACCGCAACAACCATTTTTATATGTTAAAATAATGATCATAACAATATATCACTGGTATGACCCGCTATAACATTCTACCCAGTATCACTGTATAAAGAATCGATGAATCTTGGCTAGCAAAGATAGGGCTATGTATTCTACCACAGTTAAGAAGCTAATGAAAGAAAACTTTGATGTACATAAAAGTGAATGTTTTGTTGATTAAATCTGCTGATCTGATGTTAGAAAGGAAGTAAATTGGAATTATAAGGATTAAATGATAATGGTTGGGTATTTTAAATTTTACCTAATCACTCACAAAGTTTACATAAAGTCGATCGGACTTTATTTATTTTGTGAGTGATTAGGTAAAATTTACATATCGATAAATACCCAACCATGATCATTTAATCCTATAATAGTTTGTACATCTAAATATATTTCATTCATTGTCCTTCTTGTAGTCTGTAGAGTGCCTCAGCAAATAAATGTTCTTGTGAATTGTCTCATTCATCTTTGCATTGTCTATCAGAATGATTTGTACCTCCTGCATGTGAATTCAGTCCCAAAGATTAATATTCCGATCCTTACTTATGGATAGCTGTTCAGTTACACACACCCAGGTCCCAGGTTTAGGTGACATTGTCCCGTAATGTCTGTTTGTTCTGTTATGCCCACACTTACATATCCATTCCGTTATCTCCACAACGTTTTGTCCCAATACGCAAACGTAACGGGTCATGACAGTTATTCTTCACCTACTGAGTTGTGCCGTTAAATTATATAAACAGTATTTGTGGATGGTGACTTAAAAATAACTTCGTATCTAAAAACATTTTTGAAGAGAATACTTGCATATAATAAATAAAAGAATATAAAATGATGCTACACACCTTGGTAAATTCATTTTCAATCCTCAATGGAAAATCAGTCGATGTGCATACCACGGTGACATTTGCCTCAGAACAGTGCTGTGGGACCTCAAAGTCAAACTTAAACTCAACCACTGCCTGAGCCGTTTGACCGATGTAGACTTGGGTGAACAGGGCACTATTTAGATTAAGGACATTTCGGAAGCCTCCACTCCGTGCTGTGAACTGAATAGTAAACCTGCAAAAATGTAAGAATGCATATTTGTAAGATCACCGCATTATGTTCATATTTGTGACACTTATTTCAAGTCATTAAATTTAATCTCCTGTTTAATTTGCCGATCATCGATTGTATTTTTATTGTGCAATATGGCTATAAAATTGGTAAATAAACTCCATCATATATACGTAATAAATGGCATGTGCACCTATACACCTATAAAACAAAATTTGATGACTTTTTTCTTTGTTAATCATGAATGAAAGTTAGTACATTACTGACGTAATGTGAAATATACAGGAATTATCGTCCAGCGTATACCACAGCTTGAAAATTTTCAACATTTTATGTGAATTGAGACAACACTATAAGTAAATTGACAATATATTAATGTGTGCGAGTAAGAAGGGAACATAAAGACGTTACCGGTCACCATCTTCCAAGTTTATATAGAATTGGTTTTCTGTTATTATGCATTTGGCGATATCCTTGTTTGGAGCTGTATCCGAGAGACCAGGGCAGATATATTGCTTTGTAAAGGCCACATCACGTATTGTACCTCCTGATGGAAGACATAATTAATAGTATCTCATCAAAATCTGGGAACCACACGAGTACGACTCGGGACATAATAACATGAATAGTACATAGATAAACCTTTAAAAGCAGTGGTGTAAATCATTTCTTTGTATCAGAATACGTAATACATTTATCAAAGGCTTACACTATTTCAACATATACCGGATACGTGACAGACACAACCTCATTTGGCTGCTAAACGTTTGCTTCAACTTCATAGAAGTGCAGTTGCGCCAAAAGAAACATTACACTCCAAGCGTACAGCGGTATTCAAAAGTAGTGCACTAACTTGACACTTAAAGGGTACCTAGTAATGCATTATAGTGAACAAGAAGGTACACTGTAGTAAATAGGATAATGCACATTTATCTGTAATAAATGAACTCATTGATTTAATGTGATAGTAGTTTTGGCAGTATTTGTGAATATTATGGTGAGCCAATATTGAATAAAACACTATTACGTTAATATGTATCATTTCGTCATATATATATTATAGAAATGATGATGATAATAATAACAAAGATGATGAAGATAATAATAATGATGATAATACAGTTTAATAGTATACAGAGCTACTTTAAGCCTCCTACTTTTCAATATCTTATCGCAACAACAATTGAGAAAAATGAGTACTTAAATTAGTAGTTATTGTTGTGGTAAAAAATAATTGTTGTTGGGTATGTCGTCTGTTGTTGTTATTATTATTATTATTATTATTATTTCTCTCTGTTGTGTATTATTGTCCTTTATGCCCTTTTTATATTTATGATATAATCACCTTTATATCAATCCAGATTAATCGCAACCACTGTGAACTCTATCTTACTGCCCATGCAATTAAAATCTGAAACCACAGATATATGTCATGCGATTGTATACCTCTGTATATGATTTACCTTTAAGCAAGGCATGTTCAAGTGATTTGAACCCAAATGTAAGTGATTTACCTTTAAGCAAGGCATATCAAAGTAATCTGAACCCTTTGTAAGTGGTTTACCTTTAAATAAAACATCTTCAAATGATTTGAACCCAAATGTAAGTGATTTATCTTTAAGCAAGGAATCTCAAAGTAATCTGAACCCTTTGTAAGTGATTTACCTTTAAGTAGGGCATCTCAAAGTAATCTGAACCCTTTGCAAGTAATTTAACTTGAAACAAGGTATCTCAAAGTGCAAGTGATTTACGTTTAAGCAAGATATCTTCAAATGCTTTGAACCCAAATGTAAGTGATTTACCTTTAAGCAAAACTTCTCCAAGTGATTTGAACCCTATGTAAGTGATTTACCCTTTAAGCAAGGCATCTCAAAGTAATCTGACCCCTTTGCTGGTGATTTACCTTTAAGCAAGGCATCTCAAAGTAAAATGAAGTGATTTATCTTTACACAGATCAAATCATCTAACAATGATGTGATTCCTCTATGGATTTTCTGGTTCAACTTTACTATTTTCAGAGGAAGCATGCCCAATCACACAAATAAAATATGAATTCATACGTAGAACACATTCACATAATCATAAACACTGAAGTGATGGTATCTTAGCTATAAGAAAGTGCCGGTATTGATACCATGTGCACATATTAAGAAGCTATACTATTTTTTCGAGAGCATGGACGGAAACGCGGAGATTAATATAATAATAATGATAATAATAATAATAATAATAAAGCTGAAAATATCACAAAAATAATATTGATGATCGGCAAAGCATTATGGTCGTCGTTATCATCGTCATCATCATCCTTGAATATGCAAAACAATTATGAAAGCTACTGGAATAAATTTGCGGGTGTACATTTGCTGAAGACTTTTTCAAAAATACCTTGCAAAATGTAAAGAACAAAAATAAAATAAAAATTAAAGATTCAACTTTAAAAATCCGTATCATGTTAACTATTTATTGTGATGTTCGTATTGAATTTTGTTTCGTTCAGTACTTATGTCAACTAGTAGAATCTTCATTTCCTTCATTCATTAATTTGATGAATAACAGCAATCTATAAAGTAATGAGATATTTCAACACTTCGTGCAATATATTGCCAGTGTATAACCACGCTCAGTCTGGAATACTATTTTTACCATTTGAACTACATAGTTCACTATAGTGCAGAGACATATTCACTGCAGTGCACTTTGTATAAGGTTTCATTTAGGCGAAACTGTATTTAGTAAATTGTCAGGCAGAAAACAAGGTTAGTCAGGAAAGCAATCTCAGACTTTCTATAGAGGTAATTGAGAGTCTCTGTTTCCTACAGCTTTCGAAAGACTATGTATTTTCGAATTTCTCTTTGGTTGGCAGTTTATGCAGTACAATAAATTACAGATCCTACACTTCAGAGCTGAATAAAATGTCATTCAGAATATGTGTAAGTGAAACTATCTTCTACCACAAAATATTCCCGCCTGCTGGTATAAGACTGAGGAAACAGAATTAGTCCTATTTGTTTTATCTTTAGATAATTTGAGAAGTTCAAGTGGTGCATACCATAAGTTTCGAGGGGCTAAATCTATGTAAAGTCTAATTTTCAAAGTTTAGCATGCTGGTGTTTGCACAGAAAGCCATATGGATTTACTTAGTTCGAGTATACTGCATTTATATCGGTAAGGTATGAAAGAACAAAATTGACTGAATTAACTTTACCTGATCTTGGAATCTTGGAAATATTGACAAAGATTTGACCTCCAACGATGCCGAAACCAGAGTCATGGATATAGTAAGGTCTGTATGAGAGTGGTGGAGGTTCGTACAGGGATTGGAATTCAAACATAATATAGTTGAAATCTTTCTGATTAATCCAGAACGTGTCCTTGTGGTCTGTGGTACCGTCCATGGTGAAGGAAAATTTAGTTGAGTTGTCTGTACGTCTGATATGAGACAAAGTCACTGTACTGAGACCAATATCCGGCATTCCCTTCTCTTTGGTCACTGTAATAATTAATTAATTAATTAATTGATTATTATTATTACTATTATTGATGCAGTTAGTGGTGCTGCTGTAGTAATAGTCGTCAACTATTTATCAACGTAGCATTTCTTGCTTTAATTGGGATTAATGGTTGTGCTATGAGCGGTGGACCATTGTTTTCTTGGGGTTTGTATCTTTTTTCTCTGACAAGTAAACCAAAGGAACTCTGGTAATTTGCCCTCCCTTCCACTTTTGAGACTGTTCCTGGCAAATATCCTGCGATTTTCAAATTCCTGCAAAATAATATGTTATTCCTGGTCAAAGACATTCTCGGGAAAGTCCGATCTGTTTTTCATGTCAAGTACCGAAATAACCCATCATATCATATGTATGTACCACTTTCAACAGAAGGTGACCTAAGATTTCGGAAAACAGCTATCTGACAAAATGTCATACTGTATGAGACAGGCAATATTCAATACTGTAATCCACCTGTCCCATAATTATAGAATGTCTCCAAATTTTACAATGCTTTTCATGTTGTGTCTTTACTGTTTCTAATCATAAAGATCAGTTAGCACCTTTCTCAAATCAAATTCTTTGTACCAAATGTTGGCAAAGGCTTTGGGACATATAACCTCCTGTACGTATACCCTTGTACATATGCTTATGGATAGTTCAAGCTTTGAAATTGGATGTAGTCGCGGGCCTAGAACAAACCCAGTCCCAATCTGCAAGTCATAAATTGTGTTTAAACATGTATAGAGAGCGAAAACTGTCCGTTTTATGATTGAATATCAGTGTCTATGATGTCAACGACAGGACGCTTGATTCTCTCATTCAGTGACATGAACAGGGATTTACAACCACGAAATTATCCGTATCTTAGGATTTTACGCCTATCTACTCCTGTACATTCTGTGTCGCCAGTACAGTCATTTCTCGCCCTTTAATCTTTTTACTGGTCTAGGTCATGGAAACAAAACTAGTGCCGACCAAACATAGGGTGCTTTTGACTTGCGGAATCTTTTTTATTCACGTGTCAAATGTTTTGTTTCATTTTCTCGCACTAAATGACATGGTATATGCCTTCAGTTCCTACAACTACATTTAAAGGGATGTCTTAGGGAATTCATAAAATATATTCTTCCATTCTTTATATATCTTTGCTTATTGCTGTGGTTATCCCATCTCTTTATGTCAATCTATCGTCCGTTTTATAAACAGGTGCATTTAGGGAATAAGCGTCCTGATTCTTAGTGTACTTAACAAGTTATTGTCATAAGATATAACATTGTGACAAACTATACAGTTGGGGTGGGGTGCTCCCAATATTTTATTCAAACTATTATAGAAGTCCCATCCAGGCTCTATTTTGTTGGAAGTTAAACTTAGTGAAAGATAGATGTAAAGCTCCGAACCCGCAGTCAGCAATGCCAATGGTTAGGTGGTTAAATATACAAAAAGGTTGAAATTCAATGAATAACAATTTAATAACAATTCAATACTCCAATGACTCAAATTTCCAATTACACTCCTTCCGGTCTACCCTTTAATAAGCCTAATGCATCACTTGATTAGCAGTGTGAGATTGATTTCCACCTGTCCTTGAATTTCTACTAATCTATTGTATTATTTATCTCTCTTATTTCTCCCAATTCCTTCTCCTCTTCCTCCCCGACCCTTCTCCAAATTCCTTCTCCTCCTCCTCCTCGACTTTCTCTAGACTCCTTCTCCTCCTCCTCCACTTTCTCCCCTAGGACTACACCTCTGTCGACTTCGACTGTCTCCGCTACAGTCTCAATTCCGTCTCCAACTCTTGAAGACTTGGGACCCAATGGAACCGGAAGTTCTCTGTCCTCTAAAAATCTTCCTGTGAAAACACAAGGACGGTACAACCATTTTCCTTAGCCCTCTCATCTCACACTACACACAGCCTATCATCAGATAACGGCTATTAAATTTCTTCTGTCACGCATTCGTTCACATCGAGATACCCATACATTCTTGTATGGTAAAACAAACGTCATAATACACCACGGTATCAATTACTTCTTATACATACATCAATAAATTCCATCTCATCAGTACATATTTCTAATCCCGTTATACTAAACAATATCACAATAATCAGACGCATTTCTTTACCTTATAACTCATACAAAGTATGCAAATATTCAAATATCCATTCTCTGATATCTGCATACTTCCATAGTAACTAATCTTACATACTTCAACCATGTTTCCAAATTCACAATTCAAGCATGTCCAAATTCTAACAAAGCGCATCAATAAATGCACTGGTTTACTACGAAGTAACCATAACAGCAAATTACAAAACTAATTCTGACCACACGCTAACAATTTACATAATTCAGCCTCGCATCTAACAACTCTCTACGTAAGGCTCAAGCCCACTTCCCAAATACGCATGTAAATGAAACACTGCAAAGTTAATTCTATATACTAAACAATCCTAGTAATTAAATGTACATACTACTGATAGTTACAATTATGATGCCATAATATTCTGCAAAAATTGAGCAAATAACTCACTGACCTTTTCGAAGCTTTGTCTTTCCTTAGAATCTACCTCTAAGTTCTGCCGCCAGATCACGAGTGGCTTCTTTCTCGGAGTAAACCCTATTGATCAACCATCCTTCCAGGCGAATACTAAATTACTCTTACGATTTCAGAAGGTATCATTTGGGTCTGAATTGTAATCACACCCTCTATCTCAATTCTGATTGGATATCGCTGTGGACCGATCCAATCAAACTTAGCGGACAATGTCCCTCTCGCTGTCTATCAACGTGAGGACGGATAAGAACACGCTCCATTCACCTCGAGGACTTTCCTTTTCATGCTTGAAGTAACCTTTAACATATAGGTGTGACAATGGCAAGCCTCTGTTATGTGACGCAACCGGTCGCCTTTACTGACTCAAATTTCCGGTCTCTGGCTGGTCATGGTAACCTCGCGTAAGAGTTCAACACTAACCCCATGGCAATCTTTAGACATCAAACACAAGACCGCTGTAATATTCCCAAGACAGGTAGATTATAGCTTAAATGACTTTAGCTTGGTACTTAGCTAACATAATAAACATCTTGAATACCACTATGTGTTTCTTACAAAAAAAAAATACATAGCCATTTAACATATATTTAGCACAGTTTCTTATATCAAGGAGACACATATTTCTCCCACTTATAAAGAGCATGAGATATTTAAGCAACAGTCATTCGTGCGTATTAATCCAACTCTTCCACATTCTAGTAATCTTTGTAAATAATTCGTTGACCTACTGACTAAACAGATAAGTAAAAACATGCATATATACAAACACTTCTGCGGCGTTCTGTAGTTAAACCCTTTTCCAAAACCCCCGGCATGGTTAGCTGAAGAGCTTTTTTAAAGCTTCCTCAACTATTGCATAGCTCGAGGGATGACTAGATTATTCATCTAATGCTTTCCCTAAGACAATGTCCTCATTTAGGGCGACTAATCGTCACTTTTCTATTATTGAGCTGTGTCATTCTCTTAAGTCTGTACAAATTTTTATAAGTGTTCTCCTTCTTTTCAGCGGATGTGGTCACTTACAGTCCTTTATCTTATCCATGTTATAATCATGGTCAAACTCTTGCTTACCATCCAGTATCTTCATTGCCAATTTGTGACACATTCCAACTTCCTTATTCCTGAATCTATCTTCTTCCCAGTTGTTTCGAAAATTAAAATTAGCATGTGTTGTCTAATTCTTTTCCAACCGTGCTTGTTTGTTTCCTTTTTTACTCCACTTTTTCGCTTGCCTTTCCAACTCTATCTTTCTCTCTTCAAATTCCCTTCCATCACGTTCTGCCCATCTCTCTGATCCAAAATGTTAACTATAAGCATAACTCTATTCTGCCCGACCAGTCTCTCTAAATCTGAACTCCTGTTTCTAACAACGACCTTTCTGTTCTAATTCATTCTCTTACTTAATAATAAAGATCTTATTTTCAGAGGGTGGCTCAATTAGTTACAAAGGATAAACTAATCTACCTTGAGGCCCTCTGTTATGTACATGTAAGATACAAGCTAATAATAATATGTTCACACACACACACACACACACACACACACACACACACACATGCAAATACACAGGATATAAACAACTATTCACATAAATGCTACATTGCTGCAGAAATGAAAATGAAACACAGGAGATGGGTAATGTAACCTGTACTTTAATAAGTACATGATTTTGTATGATTTCATCCATCTACTGCACTTATTGTGAAAGGAAGAAATGCTTGGAGCTGATTTAATATCATGTCTAATGTTACTCCAAACAAGCGCACTTGAAAATTGAAAGCTATTTATGAATAGCTCATTTTTCGGTCTGGATACTTTGAGATCTTGGATTTGTGGTACCGGTGGATTCTTTTTCCTGGAAAATGATGTTTAGGATAAGTGGAGGCAGATTGTGTGAATACCTTGTACATTATTTTGGTCTTTCTCAAAAATATTCTTTCATGTATTA
This sequence comes from Megalonaias nervosa, assembly GCA_016617855.1. Lineage (NCBI taxonomy): Eukaryota > Metazoa > Mollusca > Bivalvia > Unionida > Unionidae > Megalonaias > Megalonaias nervosa. The sequence goes on along the minus strand of JAECUM010015142.1, from coordinate 27,565 downwards.
GTAATACTTTCAATGTAAGCATTGCAGTATAAAACATTTCTGTTTGTTGATCAAGAATTATTTTACATGTAATTTCCTGGAGCCTGGAGATTATTCTCATATTTGTAGCAGCTGTGTTCTCCCAAATTGTATTACAGTAGACAAGATGCGGTCGAATGTAACTTTTGTAAAAAGTAACTCTGTAATGTAATGGAATGAAGGCCTTGATTTTCTGAGGGAACAAGAGATATGAGTTAATTTTATTTGAAATATAATGTATATGATGAAACCATTGTAAGTTATTATCTATAAATATTCAAAGACTTTTATCTAAACACATTATTTTCAAGAAAATGTTATCATAGAGAACATGCAGTATATCCGCTTGCAATCTTGCTCTTTTCTGCCATGTAGTTATCAACAAGACCTTTGTTTTGTCTGCATTGATGATCATGCTATTTTCCTTGCACTATACTTGAGTCTGCTGAAAGCAATTTGAAGGAATTTTTTCAACTTCGGCTTGGTTGCATTGAGCATCAAACAAAGTAGTGTCATCAGCATGCATGGCAGTTGATGAGACTGCATCTCCTATATCTTGGGGTAGGTCATTTATGAACAGAACAAATAACAAGGCCCCAAGATAGAACTTTGTGATATTCCACAACTTATCACTTTAATTTCAGATAGATGTCCATTTAATGTTACCTATTGAAACCTATTACTCAAGTAGGATGTGAACCACCTAAGAGTATATTCACTACATTGATAGATTTTTAAATTTTCAAGAAGAATATCACTACCTATTAGGTAAAAAGCCTTTCAAAAATCAATTAATACAGTACCAACTAACTTTCCTTTATCTAAGGCTTTCAGCCACTTGTCAGTCATATATATAAGTGCAGATTCAGAAGAATGATCTTTACAAAAACCAGACTGATTTTCATGAAGTAGATTGTGATCATTGACCTAGTTCATAAAAGAACTGTGTACATGCTTTTCTAGTAATTTGAAAAGGGATGGAAGAATTAGTTTCGATTTTGAACCATTTCAATCTTCTTTATCGTCGTGTGCATATATATATATATATATATATATATATATATATATATATATATATATATATATATATATATATATAGTTTAGATAGATGGAGACAGACAGACAGCGAGAAGAGAATGACAGACAAAGAGCTAACTTGTTAAGCAAGCGTTTTGTCCAGTCCCGGAGAATCCAGTGTCACATTTACATGTATCCGACGAATTAGTGTCGATGCACGCGCCAGGATAACATGGCAGCAAATATGAACAGTTCACTGAAATTGGAAAGATCTTTAAAGAATTTTGTGAAGCGTCTATGCATGTGGATAATCAAGACCTTAGTTTTTAATACCACTCACTGTTCAAATTTATATAACAGTAAAGGTTGTAATTTCAAGTAAGAATGCTTTTACAAAACCATGTTTTAAGAGATACATAAAGTATCACAGATTAGGAGGTCTTGTATATTTATACTGTCCACTTGTAATCCGTAAGGCGCCTAAAGGAATCTAACATGCTAACATTGAAAAACACTAGTAAGATACGATCAAGTAGTTATACTGAATCGTAATTGTATACAACCGAGTATTATTACGTATCATTTATAGGCATCTGGGAACAAAAGAATATGTAATAAGAGTGAATGGTCCCTCTTTCGTTGGTAGCGAAAAGGATCATTTTATATGAATGAGTGATGCTTCAAAGTATATTTTTTACGAACTGGAGACCTGTCATGGCATTGAAGTGAAACGACATAATTTACAGAATTCGTCGGATAAAGATACTCGCATTGCTCATACATCAATTCACACATAATGAAGGTTTTCAAAATCTGTTCTTTCAACCTACGTGTTGTACAAGCTGTGTACTCTCCTATGTACAGGTTATTGCATCTACATCTTCCCGGCTCAATACATGTTCCACGAGGCTCACAGGACGGGTTACAAATTGCTGTAAAAATATCCATTTGGATCATTATTTTCTTTTTGAAATAGCTGTATTCGTGTCTTTTTCTTAGAAACGACCAATAAATTCATTTGCACGTATTGCAGTGCATGGATTTCTTTAACGATAGTTTAATTTGAAAATGTGCATTGCAGTCTTGCCATTTAATATGTACTTCGAGAACATAATTATTGACAAGGGTTTGAAAGATGGTGAAGAGGTGGGATGGATAAAAAATACGAGGAGCCTGCTATCTTATGAAGATTTCCAGTATCGCTTTTTTATCTTTCCCGTTTATGTAGACAACAACTTCTGTCAGTAAGATTGAAATATCTACAGTACAAGTAACATTGGTCATGTATGCACATTTATTCATTTTAAATTAAATATAATTTGTTCTTTTAAAATTTAACACTAATTTTGTTTAACCAAAGTCTATTCAATCCTGATTATTGAATGCTCTGCACCTTAACTGTCACCAAGAAACTTCCAGACCAAAATCATCTATCGCTATGGACTTTACAAACGGTGGCCATGTACTAAAGCTGGGTCAAAATAAGACAGCGTCGAGTGGAATCATCACAATCGAGGTAGTACGAATTTGTCTATCAATATGCGTAGCTTTCACTGTGACATCGCAGCGCACAACATTCAATCCTGATTGAATCCTGATTGTACTTGATAACACCTTTAGGTTCATTTTGTCTAAACATGTCTACTTACTTTAACATTGATATCGCCGTATGCACCTCATGGGGCATCTAAATAATGATCCTCCAAAGAAATATGGATGTATACGAATCCAGATGAAGTAAATAATTGCCACTTAAAGGTATGTAGAATCAAATTATAAAAAATGACACCCATGACTGAAATAGTCGGTGTCGAATGCCACATGACCTGTGTGACTTGTACTATAGAAAATGATGTAACCATCTGAGCCCACCATAAGATATTAATATGTTTTTCATACTGTCAGTTCTAAGATATTTACTACGGTTCTAATTGCAAGGTAGGAAGCGTCATGTCCATTATTGTATACCCAATTTTCGCATAGATATTTGCTTTCTCTTAAAGAAACGACTATTATTTGTTTGGAACTCTTTTCCTGGATTTCATAATTGCTACAAACTATAAATTTAGTAATCCAAAGAACAATTTTTTAATCTGGGAAGGTAATAGAATTCGCGTTTTTAAACTTTGAAAATTGATACATTTTGTTTTTACAATCGACTTAAGACCTTTGCTATTTACATTATATAGAATTCGAAATGATCGAGCGCCTAACAAGGTGAAATGTTTCAATGGGATAGCAAAAAAGATGTCATAAATTAGTTTTCAAATATTTAAATTCATCATAATAAAAATGACCATGTAAAGTAGTGCTTCCCAACAGTTTTTGACCACGGTCCAAAAAAGTTTCTTTTGAGCCTCACGAACCCATTTCGGCATTTTGATAAGTTTTGCTACCCTAAGAAAAAATCCTTGTGATCCCAACCCCCATACGTCCTCGTGACCCTCATTAGGGTCGCGACCTGAGTGTTGGGAACTACTGATGTAAAGAAATGAAAGCACTCACTGGTGACTGAATGTTGAGCCCGAGACAATGTTAACAATATTTTGATTGATTCGGACTCTATAACGTTTACATTTTGAAGTTTAAACTTTATATTTCAATGGAATGTTCAGAAAGTCAAAAATAAAAATAATAGAATTACAAATGTCATTGCCAGGTTATACTTACGATCACTACATCGCTGATTAGAACTATCCACCCATCCTGGACAACAATAATCTTCTGTTATAGCTCTAGTTAGCTGACGACTGGCATAGTGAGTACACCTTGAGGGAGAATAAAACAATCATAAGAAAAACATGTATATTTGAATGTTTTTTTATTTTTTGTTTCTCAAGAAGTGCTATAATTCAAAATTATTACGATTAGGAAAGAAAGTTGATCGAAATTTAAAACTTTCAGCACGAATTCGCTGTATGGGATCCTAATACCTGCAGACAAATTCACTGTTTGGAGTCATAGTACCTGCAGATATAATTTTAAGAAAAGACATGGTGTCATATGCATAAAACAAAATCTCTATAAAGTATTTGACCCTTTTTAAGATCTGGATCCCTTTATCACAACTTGAAGGACAGGTTACCAATAATAAATCGATGTAGAACTAGTAAAACAATACTTTTTAGCAACATGAAGGATTTCATGTGATTCTTTCTGAAAAGTCAGATGAAAGTTTTATTATACAAGATACAAAAAGATCACTCACATTTGCTGACATCTGTTTGAAAGCTAAACGTATTATCAGTTGTCACAGTAATTTTAACTGAATGATCTGGATGTAAGTTTAAAATGACACCATCTAAACATGCAGTTTACACTATCATAATCAGTTTTCTCCATGATCGACGCTGTCGAAAATAGAAACATCATATATAAAGCATCACAAAATAATGCAAAATAAAACGTAAATTTACTATTTGAAAAAATATATGGTATCATGTTCCACCCAGTCACATTATCCTGACATCAGGTCAACCAGTTCTAGCTCTAACGTCTTAATGCTAATCGCCAAGCGAGGCAGCTGCTAGTACCATTTTTATAAACCGCGTCCTCCCGCATCCGATGCAGACTCTCTAACCACAAGCCACCGGAGCGGTATCTGAAGTTCTTGTGTTGAGGTTTCATTTAAATTATTTTGCCAGGTATATACAACATGCTGATTATATATTTTGACATCACTTTAAGAGTCTTCCAATCAGACACGGGTGTCTGCAGGGCAACTATAAGGTCACGTGTTTCTCCAGCGTCTAAAGCCATATTGTAGTTCTGCTAGTAGTTTGTTGTTGTTTGGATTCCAGAGTGGTCTATAATTTATAATTCATGGAGGGTTTGCAAATGCAGTTTGTTAGTCATATGAGACCATAGTTATTGGCGTCGGTATATTTTTACATTCTAAAGTACCGAAAGTCGACAGTTTCCAAATTTATATTGAAAATATTCAGTAGTGTATTGAGAACCGTATCGGAAAAGTATTTCTGAAGTTGTGAGTTGATATAATATGGATCGGCTGAAGTATTTTGGGTTAAATCAAGCGACGGAATTTATATTTATTCAGATTCAAAGATATGCATTGTCGTGTATATTTTTATGGACATTTTTCCGTTCCATGATGGCGTCCTTGCAAAAATCATCAAACCATGTTTTGTTAACATATTTAGGAATAGCCACAGTATGTTGCATTGTATTCCTATAAACATTATGGATTGTGTCCGTACATACAAGAACATAGTCTAGTCTACGTTTTAGGAACGACCGGCTGCCAAATTTGATTTGTAGAAAACTTGAGAACTGTCTTGTTCAATTTCCTGTTTCTCGTCAACCCTTGACACTTGGAAGCATTATTTTTTATGTGTTTGGTAAAGTGGTTACCCACTTCCCAAGAGAAGCAAAGTAAAAGAGATGAATTGCAGACGGTCAGATCTATGGTCAAGGTGGAACCCATGGCAAGATTCAGATAGGTACACGAATTTACAGTGCAGCGACAAGGTGCTGTCCTCAAAGTTTTAATGTTAAACATATTTTCATTCAAATATTTGCATCCATGAGTTCTATGAGGGCAGTTAAACTTAGCAAGTGAAACAAATTGTGACTTTTCCATAGGACGATCAGATTATAACGATTGATGTGAATGCTTGGGGAAGATAACTTTAGCAAAGTGTAAGCTGTTTATGTATCGAAACATAAACAGAGATAGCCTGTCATGAGGTATTGAGGTTATTCTAGCTATTAGGATTTATAAAGGTTCTGTTGGTGGGCACTTGTCTAGCGGCTTTATTTGTATTTCTTTAAAATATGTCAGTTAGGAAGTGTTTTAGATTAACTAGATCGTTGACTTTAGAAAGAACATTTCCTGAAGGCATACAACTTGTTGGTCATGATATTTAGGTAGACGATCGAGTTAATCAACATATTTGTCTTTAAATGTCAGAATTTCCATTGTATTATTGTGTCAGAAATATGGATGAAAAAATGTGAAAGTACAGAATTCCTGGGAAATTCCCCTGGTGATGTTTCAACTGACTCTCCGTTTTCTGTACTTACTAAACTTTTAAACTTTCGAAATTCTGCTAGAATCTTTAACCATCTCTTAATTCGTTTTGGAGAATATATATCAATGGGGAATGGAGGTTGTCAGTTCTTTTATGGACCAGAAGCCTTTGGAAAATGAGAAGTGTAGGTTTCACGGAAAATTTCTCCTGACAACGATTTATCATCGTCTTCATGTACACACCTATAGAAGATTATTTTTCCTTTTAAAGTCATCTTTGTGGTGGCCATTCTTACGACGGTTAAAGCAAATCTATGGGATTGTGGATGATGGGTCTATTGCGATGTTTGAGAAATCCACCTCTGATAAATGCAAGCAAATATGTGCAGTCAAAGATGAGTATGTAAATTGTCGGTGGTAATGAACTTTCAGTTAGGGAGAAAGCTGGATCTTTTCACTCTGGTGACTTTCTGTGTTCTAACATTTTAAAGCATCTTTTCACTCTGGTGACTTTCTGTGTTCTAACATTTTAAAGCCTCTGAGTCTCATTGCAGCCATCAATATATATGATCACAAAGAGATTTCTTTACAGATATCTTGGTGGGTATGACCACACAGTGCTTGGAGAAAAGCAGGTTATCAGAGTGGAGCTACAATCTACGGATATTTTGTTTTAGAGATTTATTATTTTAAATACATATTTTGGTTCTCCAGGCAAGCTCTGAAGTGATTTTCCTATCACGAACGGTGGTAGCTCTTATTCTTATTAATTATATCAGCGATGCGAAATTGCCGCTAATATATCTGTTGTGGAATAAAATCCTCTTCCTAATTGCGGAATTATCCTGGATCCGTTTTAACGATGTTTTCCACTATTAATAGTTTGGTTTGTTTTTATTCCCATAATTGAAGAATATTATCTAGCTCGCCGTCATCCTTTGAGCCCAGCAATAAAACCGAAGTTAGGCTCATTTATTGACTTTCTCTGAACAGAGGGATACACAGTCATATTCTGGAGCAAATAAGACACATTATTCGATTGACACATGTCCTTATGCAATTCCAAGCATATAAGTACAAATTCTATTTATCTCAACACTGTAAGTCTGAAGACCAGTGAGACGCAGCCTGTCTTTCATATAGCCCTTGAAGATATTAGTGCTACACGCTTCATCAGATCAGGCATTGATGACCACTCGTCCAGCTGGGATAGAAGTAGTGTGTTGATCTAAATGGCATGGTCTTCTGCTCCACTTTCAGGACACTCACGCTCACTGACAAACAAGCTGCCTCCAAAAGTCGCCTATTATCACATACAGGAGAGCGCATCGGGCCTACGCGCGCAAGGGGGGTGGGGAGGCAGTTGTAGCAGTCGAACGAGACTGCATAAATGATTTCACAAGCGAGTACAGTAATACATACCTGCCGGAAAGTTGGCATATGTTGTGCAAGTATTAACAACAGTATTAAAGAGCACAAGTTGTATTATATATATATATATATATATATATATATATATATATATATATATATATATATATATATATATATATATATATATATATATATATATACATACATACATACATATACATGAGCTTAAAGTTTCAGTCCTCAGGAGTATCTGAAACAAAATTATTATAAGTTATGTTCAACAACAGCTAAAATGATGCAAAAACTGGAATAATTCAAGATCATGCAAGAAAAAATTAATTTCACGTAAGATCTTTGAAACTTTAACTCTTCACTTTCGGATCATGTCCAAAATATTGAGATTAGATTTTTCTGTTTCTCTGAATGATCGTTACGAACTCAGCAAGGAAAATTGGATCATGATTATTTCTTCTTCTGTCTGGCAAGAAAAATCTTCTCACTACACTCCTCTATAAAGCGTGACTTGATTCCAGAATCACTCTTGAAAATATTCTGATTAAAATACTGCATTTATAGATTTAAAAACCTATCTAGATTAATTTTATTTTCAAAATGTTAACTTTCATGACAAAAGCCAAGATTTGTTTGTTTACTTACCACCATAAGAACCAGCAGGAGCAGTAAGTATCAGTCCAATACTCGATTCGGCGTTTTGTGCAAATATGTCTAAAATGATACAATATGAAAAGCTTTCCAAATAATGTTTCTGAGTGAAAAAATACATTACATACATTCTATATATATATATATATATATATATATATATATATATATATATATATATATAATGACACCAACGAAATCAGAGGTTAGAGAGTTGTATTTGTTTCCAGGCTTGAATCGAACACGTGCATCTATTATTGGCACCTATTGCCTGGTTCAAGATGGATCACTAGCTAATAAAGTGGAACTGAACACTTAGATGAATGCACAGAACTGCTTGATTTATATATAGAAATGTAGGTATATGAACCATATTATAGCTAAAAACTGACACCTATGTACCAAAACAAGAGAAAGCGCTTATCTCATGATCCCAGATTTTGCGATACATGGTTATATGAAATAAATGTATACAGAATGACAACAATATTATCAAACAGGTTTTAGAAATGTTCTTCGTGCTAAGCATGAATCAAATACGCGCAATTAGCAAGGACACACATCCCTTACTTTTCATGCATGTGGGCTCTAATCCACTCGGCCATGCGTTAATTCTGTCGCCCACGAAAAAAAGTATGGTGCGAGGTTGAAGGTTAAGTACACGTGAACAGGAAAAATTAGCAAACGGAATACTTTCAAAGAGACAATCAAGGCTATGCATTTACTCTACAAGCTTTCTGGATGAATGTTTTACAAATGGCTGTGAAATGTTCTATAAAATATTGTCATTACGTCTTGGTACCAGTCCTGGCTATGAAATGTTCTATAAAATATTGTCATTACGTCTTGGTACCAGTCCTGGCTATGAAATGTTCAATAAAATATTGTCATTACGTCTTGGTACCAGTCCTGGCTATGAAATGTTCTATAAAATATTGTCATTACGTCTTGGTACCAGTCCTGGCTATGAAATGTTCTATAAAATGTTGTCATTACGTCTTGGTACCAGTCCTGGCTATGAAATGTTCTATAAAATATTGTCATTACGTCTTGGTACCAGTCCTGGCTATGAAATGTTCTTTAAAATATTGTCATTACGTCTTGGTACCAGTCCTGCAGAAGCACAGTCTGAAGAAAATGGACGTTCGAGAGGTACATTGCATGGACTATATTAAGTTCTTTCTTTATAAAGAGACTGCGCATTTCAACCATACAATAAAGGAAAATATTCAACCCTACAATAAATGAAATATATCACTAGTTTGATGCTTTATGTAATATAATAAAGACAACAGAACATCAGAAACTAATTCTCCTATACTTTTCATGGATAAATCAGGAAAAATAGGGCCATCATTCTAAGTTTTATGCAACATCTGTTATAATTTGCAATTAATGTCTTCATAGGATGGAAATTGTCATGTCAAGTAGGTTCCTATACCTAAATATTGACCTGATGATACTGGATTGTGTTCTTTCCTAAGCTTGCTAGTCATTAACTTGCAATGAAGTAATGCTGAAGTAATTCACGTCATCAAATACCCACGAAATAGCCCCGAAACTGTATTAATTAACTCCTAAAATGAAGCTTTATATATACCTGCAATTATGTCTAGGGACTGAAGGGTCTATAAGTTAAGGCCAGTCCTTTTCAACGGGACAAGGCTAGCAATGTACGAGTGTATTTTTATGCGCTCAGTGGACACCCTAACATGACGAAACATATCACTATGTGTCTTATCACTTCCACAGTATGTCAGAGAATTAAACCGTGTTCAAACTTCTAAATTGGGCTTGTTTTGTGACAGGGAAATAACACGTGTTATAAGATACTATCTACTTACTGTTCGAATGCTGTACGTGAATACATCCCTTGTAAATTATTTCCCAAAACTCTTTAGTGCAAGAACGTTAGATAAGGTTAGTATGGTTTTCTGGTCTCCCGCACTGCATAGGAGCTGAAAGCGCATCGACTGTTATTTATATTTCCCGCTGTGTTGCTCTCCTTTTCACAATTTAATGGAGCAACATCTGAGCAAAAGTCTCTAGCATACGGGTCACCTAGATACAGCATGAAACTTTATTTCTAGGGGAAAAATTTCAATACGCTCCAAAGACACCGAAAAAACATTGGCGAATACGTACCATTTCCAAATGTGTCACCTCATTTTCTTTGAAATGCTTCAATTAATTTGCATTTAGAGAAACCCTTTAACACTGAATTTCAGTATTACTGGGTGTAGCATTCTGATTGGTAATTGATTTCAGTGGGTGGGGCATGTAGGAACAAATCTCAAAGTGTTCTCGAATAAAAGATGGATTTAAAGAAACAAAATAATAATCGTCCCGAACTGTGCATGCATGCGTAATATTGTATCAATAGAGACTTCATACTTTGTTATATTATTTGTTGGAAGTTCAGTGCGATCATACTCAATGATGAAAAAGGCAACCAATGAAAATCATTATGATGAGATGCTGGAGGAAGGGGTGGGGAACTTTTTGAATCTACGCAACTTCACAGTAACTGACTTGTGATTTCATTAGTTAGGTGACACATTATTAGAAATTTCAAACATTGGATACGATTTGGGGATATGATTAGGGGATTCAATTGTGTATGTGCAGTTTTCCCTATGGTCATATTTTTTCCTACATTTCTTTCCTTTTGCAAGACTGAATATATTCCCCTAATTTTTCCAAAATATCCATACTATTGCTCGCTTTTTCAATTTTCTGCTGAAACTACTGATTTTTAACGTAGCTTTCACAGTTTTTCAGTCATATCGCTACGATCTCTGCAATGTGGCAGTTTATAGTGAATCCTAGCACTGGGGCATCATGCCACAGACATGCAGCATGATGTCCCACCCAGTCACATTATCCTGATACCAGGTCAATCAGTCCTAACACTGTGCGCCTAGCGAGGCAGCTGTCAGTACCATTTTTACATGTCTTTGGTATCACTCAGCTGGGATTCAAACCTGCGACCTTCCGCATCCAAGGCGGACACTCAAACCACTAAGCCACCGGAGCGGTCATATTGTAGGTAACAATAATAATAATAATAATAATAATAATAATAATAATATTATTATTATTATTATTATTATTATTATTATTATTATTACGTTCATCATAATTATCTATTTCTTTTAATAACAGTAATGGTAAAGTAGCACATTGTTTATATTAATGATACTCAGCCATCATCATCATTATTATTATTATTATTATTATTTATCAAACTATAATTCCAATTTTTATGAATGAAACAGATTTTCTGCACTATGATTGGATGTAAAGGGTCACGTGATACTAATCTGGAATTTTTTACACATCGATAAATTCTGGGACTATTTTTGGTTTGCAATATAAATAAACATTGCAGACACATCATTCTGAAACGATTGTTTCATCTCTTAAATTTTTAATTCAGCAAATAAATATGACTAATACCCTTTGTATACTTTTCCCAATATTCTTTGATTGAAATGCATAGTTTACTATACAATTTAGCGTTCGTCTGCTACATAGTCGAGCAAAATGGCCGATTACGGTGATTTTTTCAATGCAATTATATGCGGATTTTTTTTAACAATTAGATGAGAAGGAGTTAAAAGAAATAATAGCAGCGAATGAAGCAGATGGAGATGGATTTGATGATATTGCGATGGACGTTACAAGCGCTGAAAATGAAAGAGAAGAGAGATTGATAAATTCCCTCACACTGCACCCCATTACCTCCGTCACCCTAGCCATACACAACAACAACAATAATAGCATGGGAACTGGGACAGTCAATTTTGAGGCAGCTGAGGGATATAAACCAAGATTCATGAAATTATCTGAGGAAGACTTAAAAGCTATTGAAATAAATCAATACTCAGAGGCTACTAAACGAAACACAAAAGGGGCATTGGGGTTTTCAATGGTAAATTTTAAATTTTTTTAAATTAATTTTGTTTACTTATTTTCAAACATGTATGAGTGTTGGTGGCATAGTGTGAATATGACCACTTGCACAAAAATAAAAAGAAAATATTTATCAGACCATTATTCAAAGACTGAATGAAATTTTTAAATGGTAAAACTACAAGAAAAAGATAATCAGATTAATCGTATCAAATATCTTTGATGGATAGATCTTAAACATATATATTGACATAGTACATACTATGTTGACATGACAATTTAATGATATCTCCAAAATGTGACTTACTTTACACCATTGAAAAATGTATATAATAATCCATAAAGTGATCGTTTTGCTAAGTTAAATTATTTTGGATGTGTAGTCATTAATTTCAATGAAAAAGAAAGTACATAAAGTTTTGTGTTGCTATTCTTCTTCTGAAGATATAAATCTTCCGTACAAATTTCAAAGACTTTAAATGTTGAAGGATATAATTACTAATATCACCATATTACATACATGAATCCCAAACATAAGTATACAATATATGTACAAATTGCAGGAAAGGTTGTTTTTATGTGGATTTCAAAATGATTTTGCCAAGTGTAAGAACTGTAGTGCTATGAATATTTTTCTATTTATTACAGCTTGGTGCATTGAAATTATTGGATACATACTTGACTTCAACACAATCAGACCAGACAAGCTGAGTGGCCACTTAAGAAGGTTCTACGCTGAGGCCAACCAAAATTTTTATCATCAAGGGGCACAAAAATGCCAGCTGATCAGGCACAAGAATATCACAAGAATTCCTTGAAAAATGTTCATGCTGCCATAAACAGATACTTGAAGGACAATGGAAAAGATATTGACATTGTCAAAGACAAAGAATTCAAAAATGCTAATTCAATGTTAAATGCAAAACTGAAATTGAATTTAAAATCAGGTATTTCAAGGCCAACCCAGCACTACCAAGTAATTTCACTGGAAGAATTAGGAAAAATCAATGCGTATCTTCAAAAATTTGACCCTGTTGCCCTACGATTCAAAATATGGTATCTGCTGGCTATTCATTTTGTGACCAGAGGTATAGAATTTCACCATCAACTGAGCCTAACTTCCTTAAAATTTGAAAATGATGAATCTGGCATGGAGTACATTACTCTAAATCATGAAACACTTCAAAAAAACCACCAAAGGTGGTGTTGATGATAAGCTTGAAGAAACATCAGACAAAAGAATGTATGCAACTGGCACCAACACTTGCCCAGTGAAATCTGTAAAAATTTTCCTTAAGAAATGTAACAAAGCAGCAAAGGTCTTATTTACGCAATGCAGTAAAGAATCACTAAGAGCTCCCGAATTTGCTGACAAATTACTTGTGAACTGGTGAAACCAAAGCAATTCTCCTCATTCATGCCAGACATATGCAAGAATGCTGGAGTGCAACACTACACTGGTCACTCACTCCGTACAACAGCAATTCAAACTATGAGTGATGCTGGGTTTGAAACCAGAAATATTTTGTTTATGACAGACCACAAACGTGAGGAGTCTCTAAAAGCTTACAGTTGAAGACCTAGCACTGAACAAAAACAACTAATTAGTTCAGTTTTGGAAAATATGGCAAATGGTGGTCAAACTCTGTCTGTATCAGACCCTAACCAAACAAAACATATGGCCGGTTTTGCTAGCAACTCTACATTTAACAACTGCACATTTAATTTCACATTAGATAACTAAAAGGGTCTTGTTAGGTATTGACGTTCTTGAAAATTATATAAAATGTTATTCCTGCATAAAATGTATTTAATTTTTACCTTTATTTTGGTAAGGGATAACATCAACTTGTTCATATTTCAATGTTGTTCATTGATAAAATTCATAATGATTTAAGGTTTGCTTGGGAATTTCATTTAGCGCACTTACTATTCCCATCAGTTTGTTATTATGCAAGGTCATTGTCATCTAACGTTGCAGATAGGACTAAAATTATACAAGAATATTGTTATTGTTTTTATATAAAAAGAAATGTGCTGACACTAAGGGGAGCTATTGCCTAAGATGTAATGTATGAAGTTTATTAAAAAACGTAACTGTGACAGTAGTCACATTTCATTTCACATTAGATTACTGAACTGGCCTTGTTAAGTATTAACGCTGTTGAGAATGACATAAAATGTTATTCCTGTATACAATTTATTTCATTGTTACCTTTATTTTAGCAAGGGATAGCATCATCTTGTTCATATTTCCATGTTGTTCATTAATAAAATCCATAATGATTTCAGGTTTTTTTTGGAAATTTAATTTAGCACACTTGTTCAATCCTTATCAGCTGTTATTATGTAACGTCATGGTCATCTGACGTAGCAGATGGGACTGACGAAAACTGAACAAGAATGTTGTAAATAAACGAAATGTGTTCAAACCACGGGTAGCCGTTGCCTAAGATGTAAAGTATGAAGTTTCTGAATAAACGTAACTGTGACAGCAGTCAATCTATTCTTGTCATTATGTACAGGTTATGTATTATGGGGCGATGTGAAGCGGCGAATGAAAGGAAACTACGCGCTACTTCAATTCAAATGCATTGTTGTTGGAATACGTTCATTTGACGATAGAAAGGACGAAATTGGAATTATAAGATGATGATTATGATGACGTCATTCGGGAACTATTATAGGATTAAATGATCATGGTTGGGTATTTATCGATGTGTAAATTTTACCTAATCACTCACAAAGTAAATAAAGTCCGAAGGACTTTATGTTAACTTCTTGAGTGATTAGGTAAAATTTACACATCGATAAATACCCAACCATGATCATTTAATCCTATAATAGTTCCCGAATGACGTCATCAGCCGCCATATTTGTGGTCTGCGGTCAGATATACCGTTGACTTTATATGGTGTTTGGAAGTTGAAATAAATTCATTGAAACTCAAGATACTTTTACGAAAATTACAAACATAAACAGAACGCAAATCAAGCTTTCTGTTAATATCTATATTTGTGGTTTATAAGTTGACTTTGCTTTAGTGTGCCTTGTTAGAAATGGTAAATTTTGGTGGTCGCATATAGAAGAAACTGCCAGGTTTCCCATTGTCCAAGTAATCGCCTGCTAGTGACCTAGTGGGGAAGCATCTATACTAATAGCCTATACGCTACAATAGAGCTGTGGGCCCAGTATAATTTAATTATTTACAATATAATTTTCTAAATTGGAACTGATGAAAATAAAACATTTTCTTGTAATAAATATTATATATTTATTGCTAATTTCATATAACATCCATATATTAAATGTAATAATACCTCAATACTTTGCAACGTTTTATGTTGTCATTTTTTTGGCTGACGCATAAAAACTGTGTACTTCGGATGACACGGTCACGCCACGGTCCTCATTAACATATTTGTATTAATGTACCGCGTGTAAACATTTGCGCGTGAACTATATTGCACAAGTGAGGAGTTCTTTTTTCTTTAAAGGAGAATATTGGCTGAAAACATAATCTACGTTGGTTGTCGCGGGGTTACATTATATGTCTCGCCACTAGGCAAGCCTCGTGGGGAGACAAATAATGTAACCCCTTGACTGGGATTTCCCACAGGTGCTCGACGCGAGCTTGATGTTAAGAAAAAAACAATAATCTGAAGGAAAAAAGTCTGTATGACTTTTTTCTTTCAGATTATTGTTTTTGTTTTGTTTTTTTAACATCAAGCTCGCGTCGAGCACCTGTGGGATTTCCTTGTTTCGGTGCAAACCCCAACATAGATTCTATTAGTATTATACGCTCAACTGGATTGAGCTGCATTTAATAACAACTTCAACTATTACATAGTCTACGGACATACTACACGTAACAAACATCTTTGACAAGCAAATAAAAAATAAAAGATTTTAATATTTGTAAGTGTTTCTTTTCATTTTATTTGAGTCTATATAATAATATTAATAATAATAATTATTATTATTATTCTTATTATTATTATCATTATTATTATTATTATTATTATTATTATTATTATAAGTCTTGTCTCCAATCGCAGAAACTAGCATTTACTTATGTTTATTTATTTTAGGGTATGAACTGGATACGAACACAATTAGATGTTTCCTTTTAACAACTTAGCTGGCTATCCTTTGCGTTTTTAACTTCAGTAATGGGAAATAACTGCGATAAACATCAGTCGGCGAAACTCATTTTGCAGCTTGCTGGGCCATGGAACTTTTTGGCTGTTCTCTGCGTATGTCCTAAGCGAGGTTTAAAAGCACAGGGGGTTTTCTTTATGCTAATATCTAAATGGCGGGATTTTGTTTGGGAGAATGCGATTAATCTTTACTTCTTATGTGCATTTCATAGAAAATCGCTAGATCTTTATGTGAAAGAGCCGATTTTATTTTTAGTTTTGATATTTAAAATGCCACAAAAAAAGTCTCACAGTCTGAAATTATATTTCTGTCTTTCAAGGACTGGCAATGTTAGAGTAATATTTTTATACCAGAGATAATTAACCTAGGTTCCCATCGCTTAAAATTTTGTTTGAAACGGAACTGTTATGATACTCATACACTGACTATTCATGATATTCACATATTAATTGCTTTTTAGTATCCTCAGACAGCGGACCAACAAAGACTCTGTCCCTTCTTTTCGCTGTTGATTTTCATATTTGTCCTTATTGTTATAAAGCATTATCCAAATAAAATAGTACCTGACATTGTATTAGCTTCAATTGCCTGACTTTACCAGAAGAAGTGAAGAAGGCAGTACATTTGCCTGAAGACAGCTGAAAACTGGTTAACAAAGCTGCTTCTCATCGGAGGAATATAGAAACAAAGAAATAATGACGGGACAAAGAGCAAAGAGCTATATAGAGAGAGAATATACAAAAGGTAAACAACTCAGAGATCTACGATTGTATACCTTTCAACTCTTACGTGTTATCTGTCAAATATGTTCTGCGAACTTTTTACATTATGCGTTTACACACTACATCGTTAAGTCTGAAATATTTTGTTCCTAGAACAAAGTAATGGTTGCAAAAACAATCTCATTATTGATGAAGAAACTTTGCAAATTCTTCCAACGTGTTTAATGTTTCGTATTGATGGGTTTGCAGCTTGATGGGTTGAGTAGTTGCCTGAAAGCTCAAAATTCCAATATTAAACAATGGATTATGATTAGACCTTTATAGCAGTTATCCAGTTGTTATGGATGTAGATAAGCAAAATGCAGTTTTGAAGAAAAACAAACAGGTGCTGTTAAATAAAAGTAATTTAAAAATATGCACTTACGAGCTCTGTGCATCACTGTAGGTTGCTAAGCTCAAGAACAACAGCAAAATAAAGAAAACTAGAATCTTCCAGTCCATGATATTAAAGATACTGTCTCTGCAGAGAACCCGTTAATCCCGAATCTAAGAGTAAATCCAAGAAAGAAGTTAGAAGTTAATATAGCACTATAGTACAGGGAAATTGACAATGCTTATATTTAGAAATGCTAATGTTGCCTTTTAAGGCAAAAGAGGCAACCAAAGGACATTTGTGACCTTAATGGCAATATATTATAGAATACAGGCAACATTTTTCTCGAAGAATAAAACTTGGTGTTAAATTTGCAATTGAAAGTTTCATATATAGGCTTAGCGTCTTGCTTAAAAACTTGAAAGTTATATGTGAAAACATGAATCTTGCAATATCCCTTCTTTTACCAAAATTGTGAAACAGGAAAACATGTAAATTACATACTGGGAGATGTGGCTTAGGAATCCTATGAACATGAGCAAAAGGTATTTGTCCATAACAGGTACTCATTATTCTTACAAATTCCTTGAAGGAATGCAAGTTATATAATTTCCTTATGCTTTAAATCATAACTTACTGAATCAGTTAAATAGTATGTTTTATGCTCCCAAACGTACTGGGGAAGCTCTCTGTGGGAACAATAACTAACCGAAATCTTCTGACAAAATGCCCATAAAGAAACAAACAAATAACGCAAGGGTTGAATCTTGATATAGGTATTTCGGATCGAAACTTTATTAAAAAAAAATTTTAAAAAAAACTTTTTTAGGTGCATTGAGAGGTTTACATTTACAAGTACTGTTTTCTGACAAGAGGAGAGATTGGTTACGAAATGTTGATTTTGCAATATAAACAAGCGACAATTAACTTGATTTAATTGATATTATTGTGAGACCTGAATAACTTAATGGAAAGACATTCACAGTGCGCACTGAGGATGAAGAAGCTTCAATGAAAGCTGGCAAAATAAGTAAATAGTTATTTAGAACTTATTTATGTGCTAAATACGCTTGTCCAGCATTCCCCTGCAGTTATAATGTTCTCTTTTCTTGAACTCGTCGCGCGTACTTTCCCGCATCATAAACATAGATTTTTTTAACTGTAATGGGATATTGAGAAATTTCCTCCTTCTGGGTCTCACCAGCCACATATGATTCTTCCTTGCTGTTGGATGATTCCTGTTTAGTCTCAAGTGAACTATCAACATCCTGAGTCCTAGTGTGGTCGTGATTGCCTGATTTAGTCTTAGGTAAAGAACCGACACATTCAACCATTATTCTGCTAAATGGTTCGTCGGATGTGGGAATAGGCTGAAGACGAACCTTTCGTATCTTCTGATTCGATTTTGCTACCATTTGACAGGAGTGACAAGATCTACAGTATTAAAAACATCACTTGTAATGTTCAGCAAATACAAATGTCTCAAAATCATGTGATAAGCCTTACTGACTCCTAAATGACCAGCCAAGGGAGTTTTATCGACTAGACTAAAACTTTCCTGTGGATATGACTTAGAGACAACAATTTGATAGTTCACCGATCTCTTGTCACCAGTGTGTACCTCAGGGGGTCTTCATTTTCTCACATTCACAAAATAACAAACTGGTACTTGTGTGGCTTCAATTTTGCTAATAACGCTCTGATAAAATAGGAGATCTCAAGATCTCGTTCCCGTTCTACAATGAATGATTGGCTTTTGTCACACTCATGTGATCAATACCTTTTGTTTGATCAATCCCAGGAGTAAAATTGACCTCATCAAAATACTGACAAATAAATGTCTCAGCTAAATTAACAATTTTTGTTTATCAACATCATTCGCAAGACCTCTGTTGAAAATCAACAAAGCCGCACTCTAATGCCTGAATAAGAACATTTTTCATACAAGAAGACTTCTTAGAGAAAGGCAAAAGCTCCGTGGGTAAAGATTGGTCTTGATACTACTATGGATGGAAGTAATATGTGTTGTCGAATGTTATCATAATCTGTATCAACCTTCTTGGCTTAGCACCTATCAAATAGTTATCCTTTCTTCCATGCAAACTCGACATCCTCTTTCATGTCCAAAGTTCCTAAACCTTTGCGAATATGCCTCAGTACTAATCGGATGAAGAGGTCGCGGGTTCGAAACCCGTCCGAGTCATACCAAAGACTTATAAAGATAATATTAACAGCTGCGTTGCATGCCGCTGAGCTTTAACAGGCTAGTGTTAGGACTGGTCGGCCTGGTGTAAGGATAATGTGACTGGGTGCGACATGATGCTAAATGTCTGCGGCATGATACCCCAGTGCTAGACATCACTATAAACTGCCATACTGCAGACGTCGTAGCGATATGACTGAAAAATTGTTTAAGCTACGTTAAAAATCCAAATCACATACACACACTCACAAACACACACACTTCGCATCTGAATGTCTTATGTTTTGTTCCTCTCTTTCCCTTTCTTTTTTCTGCAATTGCATTTTAGCGTCATCTCTCTCTCTCTCTCTCTCTCTCTCTCTCTCTCTCTCTCTCTCTCTCTCTCTCATATTTTGAAGTTCCATCATTCCTATTTTAAGCTGAACGTTTCTAAACTCTATTTCCATCTGCTTTTATATTTCAGTTATTTTAATTTCATTTCAGAGTCACACTGAGATTTACAAATAAGCCCAAATCACTTTTGTCCCAAACAATTCTTTCCCACCAAAATTGGATCAAAGTATATTTATTTCTTGCTTCGTTAAAACCCTTAACTTCTGAAAGATCATATTGTTTGGCAAACTGAATCTATTTGTCTCTTTTCAAAGACTGTAACCCTTCCTGGGTATAAATTAAGAGAAAATTCTCCTCTGTCAAGGACATTATGAAAACTTCTTGGTTCCAGTAAAGATTTATCGAATATAAAATTAATAGACCAGGGACCAAGCAAAATTCCGAACCAAAGTGAATATAAATTTCAAAAACAAATTGAAGTTTCTTAAATATCTTTAAGAAATACATATCCCGGACATGCCCGTATTTCTGCTTCAACTCAGTGGTCACACAGCAAGTAACAGAAGAAAGGAAACTCAAATGCCTTTCGAAAATATCATCAAACAATTTAGGTCCCTAGAATACAATATGAAACTTTCGAATGAAATAACAAAATTGTGAATTAAATCCTTAATAGCCTTAAAAGTTATATCGCAAGTCCAAAAGTATAGGGTATTCCGAATGAATTTAAGTAGTGTTTTGAATGAGTTCTAATTTTGAATGTGCTGATGTACCAATAGCATGGAATAGTATTTATGTGCTAACAGTGTTGATGTATCACAATTATATAATCAACAATGTTTCTAAATTAATTCACGATACTCTCAAACTAGTCACCTAGTCTTAACGTCAAAGAGTAGTTTGTAATTTAAATAAATAATTTAAATAAATAAATCCTCTCAAATTAAATCTGAGCACAACAGAAAGACTGATTCCACTTCGTATGTTAAGATATGAATGAGTAATTCTAATATAAACAACCCGACTATAAAAATTAAGACACAATAAGAAATCAAGGATGAGGGTCAAAAGTTCCTTTCCAAAATATATTCAGTTGTCAACAAGATGAGGTCTATTACTAAATGTTTAGTAAATAATATGGCAAATATCAAGTACACCAGAAAGTCTAGGTTCTAGGATTAACATATGAAAAGATCAGCATTTACAAAATCGACCTCTGATCCGCCGATGCAAATCAAAGAGTTCGAGACAGAATAAATATGCAGTATAACAAACAGTTACATAGTGGAGTCAATATAATATACTAGAGTTACAAATAAATACTAAAAGAACTTTGTACTCATGCAATCCAATTAACTGGAGGTTAGAGAAAACTGATCAGAGTAAATAACTGGTACATAAGTAATAAAGATGCTTTCAGGAAATATCTTCCCGTAAAAACACAATAGCTACAAGAAGAAATTGTCCAAAGATTGTTTACCCACCTGGAAGAAAAAGAGATTTGAGGATATATAACATATTTTGTACGGGCATCATAAAAATAGAAGCATGTAAACCAAAACGTTCATACCATAGCAAAACGATACCAAAAATGATAAATGACTAAAGTCAATTATACAATGAACTGACAATTATGCGGTTGGGACAAGTATTTGAGGAAAGGATTAAGCAAAAATGATAAATGACTAAAGTCAATTATACAATGAACTGACAATTATGCGGTTGGGACTAGTTTGAACCATCACAATTTTGAAATGAATTATAAGTTCAATATTTTAAAACTGAGGAAATGATAATAAGTGAAATTTCTTTCGAAGCAAGACTAAAACTTTCATTCAAAGGAAAGGTTGCAACAGTAATAGCTATAGCTACAACTTTAGCAATGATGACAACAACAGTTGCTCTCTCTATCTCTATCACTAATGCTGTGAAGTTTTGATTTCGTTCTGCATGTTTTATCCAAGGCACCTACTACACCTACACAAAGTGTGTGTGTGTGTGTGTGTGTGTGTGTGTGTGTGTGTGTGATTTAGATTCTTTAACGTAGCTTTAACAATTTTAGTCATATCGCGACGATGTCTGCAGTGTGGCAGTTTATATTTTGGTCTAGCACTGGGGCATCATACCGCAGATGTATACCATCATGTCCCAACGAATCATGTTTTATCCTGACACCAGGCTGACTAGTCCTAACACTAACCTCTTAATGCTGAGCGTCAAGCGAGGCAGCTGCTAGTACCATTGTTATAAATCTTTGGAATGACGCGGTCGGGGTTAGAAACCGCAACCTCCCGCATCTGGGGCTGACTCTCTAACCACTTAGGCCACCGGAGCGATCTTACTCAAAGTGAATCACTGTTTTATAAAATTATAAATAATTGAATAAATATTAGAAAAAAGTTTGCTTCAGCTATCTAAAATACCATAAGCAGTTTTTCCTATCTTAGTGGCAGTGCGATAGGTTGGTTATTTAAGAGTACTCGACAAATTGTTTCTTTGTTCGACGAACGTATCTTTTCCTTATTTGGTCAATACTATAGTCCGACTCCTCTCCATTAAGAATGGCACCCCACTTCCTGTATTCGAAAGTATTTACTTGGCTAGAGTTACTATCTGAATCGGGATTATTTAAAAACTTTAAGTCTTAAAAATGTCAAACCAAACCTTGTTCCGTCCCAAACTTTCTTAATTTGGAATATTACAATTGTCAACGGCGAATGAAATGTTAAGGAAATGCTATTATTGGCAGATTGAGCAACCTGATGTACAAGTAAGGTACATGCTTGTGAGGTTTGATGCTCGAGCAGGCAACACTAAAAGTCGGTACATTTATACTGTATGAAAAGTGGAGGTTACCAGCTGCTACAACTGGTAAAATTAATTAAAGAGAATGAAACGTGCAGTTAACGACTATTTCCAAATTAAAAAGGTTTGCGCAGATGGAAATAGGATTAGTATTTAAATTTTTAAGGTTTAACTGTAACCAGTAGTTCGCAGTTAGATAGTAACTGTAAGAGGTAAATACGTTCGAAACCCATAAGGTGGGATACTATTCATAATGGACCATAGAAAGACAATAAGATTTTGTCTTTTTGGTCATAGGTTCAGCGATCGGAACATTGCTCGACCATTTCCGCCAGGTCGTGAAATAACGTCAAAAGTAGGTGTAGAACTTCATATCAATTTGATGTGCATGGTGATTCGCCTTTGGCGGAGTGCATTACATATGTTACGACAGCAAAAGCAAAGGTTTTTCCGATTGTGACTTGGTCTCCTTCCGACACAATGTTGTTCAATGGGAACGAAAGTAGTTCCGAATATAGTTCTGAATGGCGACCAATCACATCCGAACTTTATTTCACGACCTGACGGAAATGGCTGAGCGACGTTCCGATCATAGATGCCTGTGAACATCTAGAAGAGTAAGAGGTTTATCAACGTAGAATCATTCTTTATCCGAAAATATTTGACCCATTTCCAAAGTAAAATATAGCAGATCCTGCAAACCTATGGATGACTATCAATGATTATTTATATATTTCACATTTAATGTTGTTTTGGCTAAACCATTAAATGACATTTTATGTCTGATTTGGAATATGTTCGAGAATTAGGCTATTATTAACAGTAAACGTTCTTTAAACATTTTCTTGCTGCTGATGATGTCTCAGGATGTGTCAGTACGAGAAGCATATATTTTTACATGATTAATAATAGCATTGGGATATAACAGACAAGGACTTTTATGCGTTTTTGGAATATCATTGAGAATTAAGTTACAATTAGTCCTAAAGCTGGTGTATGATTCATTAATTCAGTTATACGTATCTAGTGTGACAAAACGAAAAGAAAAAACAAATAGAAGTTTACACAATGGTAACAAGATATGTCCTTCCAACTACAAGACAATTTCATGCGCGTATGTATATTTCTATGCATGTATGTATGTATGTATGTATGTATGTATGTATGTATGTATGTATGTATGTATGTATTCAGACTTTGTAAAATTCAACAAGTAATTTAAATTCCAGTGAATGTCTCTGTCCAAGGATATTAAGTTTTATCAGCACTGTGTTTCCCAAGAAAGATCACTTGAAGTAAATAATTTGAATGAATAAATTCCAGTCCAAATGAATTACTGGGCACAAGAATATTACAATGGATTCTGCTAGATCTTAAAGCACGAACGAATAATTTTTTTTCGGTGACAAGATTATATAGTCTTCTGCCTGACCTCAGGTCACAATTGACATTTTCTAATAAAAACTATTACCTAATGGAAATTTCAGTCTGGAATTGACTAAATGTTTACAAGATAAAATGTTAGTTATACTTAGAAGGTATGTTACACTAAAATTATAATATAGATCCTGGAATATATCAGGTACGCCAGGGGAATCCCAATAACCTAGATCCAGTCCCAAATAAACATGTTTACTTTTATTAATAATGATCCTAATATTAAACCCATACACATAGAGAATATTTTTGCCATGTATTAGTTGTTTTGAGCATTAAAAAAATCAATAATTCACGTCAAGTAGAAAATAAACTTGATTTTGGACAAATTTAAGTCCAACATACAATGTAATATTAAAATAGGATATATTGAAAAAACAACTAAAATAAACTAAAAACTAACTAGCAAACATTGCAAATTAAATAATAAAATATTCATAACAGTATGTATGTTTGAGAGTGTGTGTGAGTGCGTGCTTGTATGCATGGCGGTATATATGACTTTATTTCCACTTCATCAGGGATTACTTCAGGTTCATCAAATTCGGCATAATTCAAAATCCTGAAACACAATAATGAATCAAAGTGACAAATATTTAAGACAACTAACAGATAAAATATAGTATTATATACAATCATATAGTTATATCTAGAATATTTTGGAGCTAAATATCATTTGGCTTAATATGGCCACAACGTTCTTCACGGTTTTGAATAACTTCAATATTGTGCGGATTCCAAACTCTTTTTGTTCCTGGATGGAGTCTTACTGCGTAGTCTAAAAGAACGCTTGTGTTGAAAAAGGAAAATTTCGCCTTACATACGTATGCTTCCATTGACCAAAGTCCTAAAGTGATGTTCGTTGCGCCTGTAGGCAACATTTATCTAAAGCTTCCATACGTCTCGCTACACACCTCTGATATAACTCGAGAATTTCCATCATAAAATGTGAGATGCCTGACCATAGTTCGCATCCATATAGAACCGAAGGTAGAATAATTCGTTTCCCGAATATAAGACATGTTAATGGATTCATTCTGCCGTCTCTGATATCAGTATAAGAAAAGGAGTTTAGCAAATGTTTGCATTTTAACACAGCGTTTCTATTGCCAGCATTCTTCTAACTTTTCACTGATGAAACTGGATATTTGTCAAACAGAGAAGCGGTGAAAACAACCGTTTTTTTTTTTTGGGGGGGGGTTGTTATTTTTTTGTTAATGAACAAAACAGTGCAACTTTTGTATGCGTTATATTTAAGTCTCTAATCTCTCACTTAGTTAGAAATTGTATCAAATAAATTTTTGCATGGAATGATGCGAATTAGCCATTACAGTGCCGTCTTCTGCTAATAAGATACAAAACCGATGGAGATCAGCAATTTTTAGACCACGCAAGACTTGATCCAATTCGGTGATCAAATCGGTGATCCAATCATCTATCATTACTAGAATTGTCTTGGGTCGGTGGTTCTTCCCGGGGTTTTCCAGGGCTCTTCTTCCACCAGTTATACTGGCTGCCATGTATAACCCATCTTGTGCTGAAAAATGGCGTTAAACCTTACAATAGCAACAATCATTTATAGAAAAAACTATGGCGACAACGTGTGGCCCTGACCTACACCCTCCTTATTAAGGAAACGTTCAGACCGTTCGCCAGCAAATGAAACATAACTTGCCACGCTCTCGAAGGAGCCTTTTATGAAGCCCCAGGTATTTCCTTGTACAACTTGCAAAATAACCCGCTGTGCCAAACTGTGTCGAATGATTTAGCATTATCTACAAACTTACATAGACAGAACTGTCTCTAATCATATAATAGCATATAGCTTCCTCGATACCTAAACCTCTATTTATATATCGCAGTTATTTCTAAAACACCGTTTTAATGGATTTGAAAAAGAAATCAGTTTTGAAAAGATTACTAGTCTATAGTATATAAAAAAAAAAATTTCTAAGACTGTCTGATACATTCGAACTATCGTTATATCACAATAATTATTCACATCTAATGTGTTCTTACTCACCCCCCACCCCCCTTTTAAAGATTGGTATTACCAAGAATTATTTAAAATAATGCGGGTACTTCTTGGTCTCGTACACTATTGTGAATATAATTTCAAGTAACTGTACACTGCTTGGAAAGTCCTCAAAAAGTCAATGCTGCATTAAAGGAAACTAATTGCAAAGCTGGTTTATTCTCATGTAGATATTTTATCAACGAAATTATCAAAAGTGGGAATCAATTTATTTACTGTGTTTTATAACTTTTGCTAGGACTTTGGCAATGATTCGCATCCTGCGGATAAGTATTGTCAGGTAATGACAAACTAGCAAAATAATTTGCCCAAAGCTCTCCAATTAAGTTGTGGTAACGTACAATTTTTCTTCCGTAAACAAATATAGAACGTGGAAATATGAAGCTTACAAGCCTTTTCAAAC
This sequence comes from Megalonaias nervosa, assembly GCA_016617855.1. Taxonomy (NCBI): domain Eukaryota; kingdom Metazoa; phylum Mollusca; class Bivalvia; order Unionida; family Unionidae; genus Megalonaias; species Megalonaias nervosa. The sequence goes on along the minus strand of JAECUM010015142.1, from coordinate 1,115 downwards.
TCACTGAATTGTTTTCTGTCGTACATTTCTTCAATAATTCTTTTACAAACAATTCCTTTGCTTTGTTATAATTCGTGTATAATAGATATTCCCACCTTCTTGACCTATCATTAAAGATCCATTCTCTCCGTTTTTGCCGCATTTCCGTGTGAAGCCTTTTACGTTTCCTAGTTTTCAATACGGGTTAGCGTTAGAGCAAAACCTCTTTATGGGCAGACACTTATAAGCCTCGTCATATAACATGTGTATTATGTCTTGAATAAAAATTCCAATATTGTCATTCGTCTCTCCTTCTGCCTTATACAGTTGTGTTAAAAATATTGTTGAGCATTGCTTCCTTATACCTACTTATCTGTTCTGCTGAAGCTTTGTTCAAATTTACGAAGTTGATTATATTCCCGTCGGCCCTCGTAATAGTATGTGCATATAACCTGACTAGCTCTACTAGAACAGGATGATGATCTGAAATGTTCCAAGGATGATCATCTATTATATCGGCTTATATCGAATTTACTTTTTGCAATAGCATACGGTCCATCAGATATTACCATTGATTGATAAAAAAGATAAACTGAGGTTGATACATGGGGATGGACAGTTAACAGATACTAAATGCCTATCGCAACATAAAACATTTCTAGAGCAGCACCTCGAGCGCTTGGTATTAAACAATTGGTTTTTGTTGCTAAACATTGAACTTAACTGCCCGTTGAAATCTCCCGCCAGTATGGGAATGTCCTCTCTATAAAAATAAAATCAAATTGGTCTTTTCTTCTATTGTTTCTGAGTAACTTGCAGCGGAAACATTAGTTGATGGCAAAAGAGGTCCGCAAATAAAATATTTACATTTATCGTTCCATTTTACCTCTACCCCTAAAACTCCATCGCTACCAGCAATCAAGAATGGATTAACGCAGAGGGACTTTATTGAATTGTTATCCCACCGAACCTTAAGTCTTCGTTTGTCTTCATATTTCACTCTTAGCCTACTGTCGGAAAGATTTAATCTAGGGATGTATAGTGTCTAGAAAATTGAGCTGCTCATGCATAAGTCACGGCTCAGTGAGCACTGCAATGACTACTTCATTTAGTAAAGAATGCAGGAAAGGTGAATA
>JAECUM010015141.1:0-36516 GCA_016617855.1 Megalonaias nervosa | reverse complement strand
AGACAAAGCCTCCCAGGAGAGAAAACTGAATGAGGAGGAAAGACACAAGTACTACCAATCAGGTCTGTATACATCAGGTTAATTATGACAAGTCAGGGTAATGTACAGTAAATTCTGTGAGGAGACCAGGTGTAAATACTACAGAGTAGGTTAATGTACAGTAAATCTGTGGGGAGACCAGGCATAAGTACTACAAATCAAGTTAATGTACAGTAATTCTGTGAGGAGACCAGACATAAGTACCACAGATCAGGTTAATGTACAGTAGTTCTAGGAGGAGACCAGGTATAAGTGCTACAAATCAGGTTAATGTACAGTTTATTTTGTAACTAGACAAGGTATGAATACTAAAGATCAAGTTAATGTACAGTAAATTCTGTGAGGAGACCAGGTATAAGTATTACAGATCAGGTTAATGTATAATAAAATCTGTGATTGGAATTTTGTTTATTCAGATTATTTAATTCAAGTGATTCTTTTCTGGAAATACAAAGTGCTCTTCAAAAAATAACATTTTTGGAAGTAGAGACAAGAAGCTATAGTGAAATTTTAAATAAGCATAATTCTTGGATTGTATTATTGTGATCCAGCAAAAGTATGTTGTTACATCACCACAACAACATGGGCCACTACAGGCACATCAACACTTTCAGTGTTGAATTTAATTTGGATTTTCACTAAAGTTTATTCAAAACTTTAGTCATTAGGACTTGTGCCTATAGTTCTAGGATTATGTTTAATTTAATTCCCAATACCGTAAGTTCCTTTTTTTTCCACTTTGTATTCTAGGGAAACAAGTTATTTGTTGAATTTTACAAAGATTGTTGCTTTTCACTCTTTTCTATTACTTATTTTAAGACCAAAGAGTCATAATAATAGCAAATTCTTTTAGTATATCAAATGTAAGTATTGTATATCTAATCAGACAGTGTATTCTTAGGAGACCAGTATAGGTAATTACTATATATCAAGTCAGTGTATTAACACTAATATGAGAGGAGACCAGATTACACACCCTTTCTAATGTAATAGAAAAGCATGTAGCAAATTCTGTATATTGTTATTTAAATCACAATATGCTTATACATAAAGGACAGTCAGGATATAAACATTCACACTTCCGTAAAACAGCTTTAACTAAAATTACTGATGTATGGTTAAGTGAAATGACCAAAGGAAACATAATTGGAATTGTTAACTAGGATTTTAAAATGCATCTGAACCTGTTAATCATTTCATCTTACTGTTAAAATTGAAGTTTCATGACAACACTATCCAGTAGTTAGCTTTATATCAGCAAGACAGAACAAAGCAAGTGTGCATAGAAAGTATTATATCACAACCAAAAAGTAAAAGCTGGTGTTCTGCAAGGATTAGTTCTCAGACCTTTGTTATTTCTTGTCTTCATAAATGATCCACCCTTCAAAACAAGTGTATCAAGCTTTGACCTTTTTGCTGATGATTCTCTGCTTCATCCTTCTAGATCCTCCATAAATGTTGTACAATCAAAACTTATTCAGTGACTTCAACAAAATGAAGATTGGTTTTCACCAATATAGTATGCATATAAAATAGAAATAAAACTAAATAACATTCTGATAACATCTTCACAATGACAGGTGCAATTAGGCCAAACACATTGAATTTTACCTGGATTATTGAAATAGCATCTTAGTTTACAGGTTGTTATGTATATTTGATTTATATTATTTGCTTCACCTTTGTCAGTGATTGAGGGTAAGAGGTTTTGGCCTGCCTGACTATTGTCATGGCTGAGGGCTGTGTCTACCTGACTTTCATCATTTTTTAAAAAGATGTTTCTCAGAATTTAAGTTCATGGCCTGTTCTTGTTTACAAATTAAGGAATTTTTTCCCATTTGAAATTACCCTCATCCTTGGCATTCCATTGTCTTAGGTCAAGTGAAATTAGTATATAAAGGATATGGCAAACAAAATTACTCATTCCTATTTGAAGTTTAGTCTGTGGAAACATTTACTTTTGTGTTCAGATATAATTTGAGAGGAATCATTTGTTTAAATTATTCATTGGAAATACAAAGTGCTCATTGATATTTTGGACTAAAACTAATTTGGGATTATTGTGAATTCATTCAAAGACATTCTGGATTATATCATTGTGATACATCAAGACTATTAGTACATCAGCACATTCAGGATTATTGGAATTCATTTGGAGCATTCTATATTTTTGGACTTGTGATAGAACTTTTAGGATTATTTGTAATTTAATTTACAATACTATAAGTTCCTCTTAAATTTACACTTTGTATTTGTTAATTTTTCTGAACTTGTTCGCTTCACTTTTATCTGTTACTTAGTTTAAGACCATAGAGTCATAACAAAGTCTTTTCAAGGAATTGCTCCACAATATCTTTAAGAATTATTTGCCACAACCTCATCTGAATATGGATTAATATCTGTTTGTGAAGGGAATATTCATCTTCCCATGCCAAATTCAGAAAACATAAACAAATTGTCTGAAATATTCAGGTCCTTTCATGTGGAACTGTATTCCTCAAAACATCAAAAAGAGTGATCATCTGAACTTATTTTCAAACAAGTGTTTGAGTTAAATGTTTAACATCTTATTATTGTCATACTCCATTGTCACTTTTTATTATGTTGTAAATATTGTATATAATGTTTTGCACATGTTTTCCTCAAGGGAAAGCAGTATTGTCCTAGTTAAATTACCCTGTATAAATAAAGCATTTATAATTTTATTATTATTATTATTATTATTATTATTATTATTATTATTATTATTATTATTGTTTCAGTGACAGAAGCAGAGGTGAGACTTGGTATTTTAAATGCAGAGAAGGTAGATAACAAGGTTTTGGTGTACCTGCGCTATCTTCAGAACATCGACCTCAAGTCAAAGATTGCAGGTAAACATACAGATTATTCATGTTTTAATGTAACTATTACTAGTGGAGCAGTGGGAGCATTTTGATTGGCTCTTTCCCAATCTTATGTATGTCTGCATTTTATTCCAGTAAAAATTTTAGAACCATAATGAACCATAGTAGACCCCTATATAATCCCAACAGAGCAAAGTTCAGACATACGTTAGAATGTATGAGACATGCAGCTAAAATTGCAAAGTGGATTGATACTTTTAAGTGATAAGTAGGACAGTACATTTTAAAGGTATGTGAAATATTTTTAAATGTCTGGACATGACTTTCAGATAGCAGTATTATTTTCTTTATAGTGGCAATCACATGCCTTAAACCCTGGAGGTTTTTGTCACTTTTGCCTGAAATGTGAGTAGCAAACACATTTTGGGGGCTATTTCTGAATACATCCTAATACATCGACTTCTGGTTACTCTAATGCCTAGTTGTGTTAGAAACATCGTTTTCCATTGGCTATTTCACTCACGCATGAGCAGAAGGGTAAAAGTTGGAGTTCTTGAGTTTTTTTTTTTGCTTGATGGACCCATGATTTTCGTATCCAGACCACTTTTTATTCCAAATGCCCATCTTATCCTACTTTTTGCAAAAGTTCGCCTGTCTGTGTGCAGTTCTGACTGGTCTGCCTTAGATCCAAGGCCAAAAAGTCTAAAACACAAAATCGGATTCTGACCACGGGGAAATTTTTGGTGGAAAAAAAATTGGGTCCAAAAAGTTACGTTTTTCCCTCCGTATTTTGTAGTGCAGCTAGAACATCCAGATTATTTAGTATCATTGTAGAGCTACATCTGTCTTCCTTTCTATAATACCACCACCTTAGTGTATCTTAAATGACCTTGATGCTACAGAGCTCAGCAGTAGGCTACTACCTCCTGATGCCTAAATGAGGTGCCAGGGGTTAATGAGTTAAACATCAGATATATTGATCTTGAAAATCTGCCTGTCTTTCTGTATGTCCTGTCCATCAGTATGTTACATAATTCTGGTTTTGCTTCAGCCTTTTAAGGAATTCGCTAAACACAATTTTTTGTAATGAAAAGGACTTGGGTTCTATTCAGTTTTTGTCTTATCCTTTCCAAATTTAGCTGAGTCATGGTCCCTTTTTGAATAAAATGTTTCCCATTGCATAATTAAATTTGTTTTTCCCTTAAAAGCATTTCAAGGATTTTATGCATTAAAACCAAATTTAATGTGAGACTTAATATGAAAAGAATTTATTTTTTTGTTAGATGTTCTTTTCTTTCCTGTTAAATTTGATTAAGTTATGGCCCCTTGTATAACTTGAACACTTTCCTAAGCTTGCATGATGGGATTGAATGAAAATAAATTTTTTATATGGGTCTTAATGTTAGTAAGTCCATCTCAGTTGTGAATTGTTTTAGTGGGTGGTATTAATTTAAAATAGAACAACCTGTATTTGACATTGAAGTTTGCTCTGCATCTTGAACCTGGGTTTAATCAATTTTACATAGTTGGCTGGGACAGTCATACATTATAGACACATTGTTAGTTTTTAGTTTTACTGGTTAAAGACCAGAAGAGTTTATGGGATGGCCTGTTGCACATTACATGTATTAGTTATTCAATGTCCATTTTGCCCATTGTCTGTCTGTTAGCAAAAATTTGTTATCGTTGCTTTTCTACTTGGAGGACTGCAATAATACTTTACACACACATTTATCCCATGATATAGTTGATCATAAATGAAATGGTGCAGCGCAGGCATCCAATATGGCCACCACTGTAGCCATCTTGAAAATCTTGTTATTGCTACTGTTCCTGACTGGATTGTCATATAAACATATGACTTTTAGATGGTTCTTTATGAAAGTGGTGCTGATCTGATATCTAGTATGATCACCATGGCAACCATATTAAAAGTCTTGGTGCAGCTACTCCTGAATGGAAAGTCATATTGAGATTGGTTTTCACATGAAGATTTCTTATGATGTCTAGTTGGTTTTAAATTAAAGTGATGCCGATCTGAATTCTAATATAGCTGCCAGAGTGACCATCATGAAATCTTGTGATCACTAGTACTCCTGAATGGAAGGTCATATCAACATTGGGTTTCACTAAAAGACTTCTTATGATGTCTGGTTGGTCCAAAATGAAGATGATGCTGATCTGATATTCAGTATGGCCATCATGACAGCCATCTTAAAAATCTTTGTATTGCTATTTCTCTTGAATGGATGGTCATATCAAAATCAGATCTTCTCAAAAACACTTTTTATGATGTCCAGTTGGTCCTATATTAAAATGATGCTGCCCTGATGTTCAGTATGGCCTCCTCAACAGCCGTCTTCAAAACCTTATCTCTACTCCTCTTGAATAGAAAGTTATATCAATGTGGCATTTTCATCAGAAGAAGTCTTATGATATTTAGTTGATCCCAAATAACAATGGTGCTGACCTGATATCCAATATGGCCACCATGGCAGCCATTTTGAAAATCTTGTTATTGCTGCTATTCCTGAACAAAACATCTTATTGACATGGGGTTTTCACCTAAAGACTTCTAATGGTGACATGTTGGTCCCAAATAAAAATAGTGCTGATCTGTACTCAATTGAAAATCTTGTTTTCACTACTCCTAGATGGATGGTCAGATCATCATAAGATTTCACCAAAAAACTTCTTGTGGTATCTAGTTTGTCCTGAATGAAGATGGTGCCTATTTGATCTCCAGTATGACTACCATGGTGGCCATTATTGTAGCTATGGATCTGGTAGGATACATGAGGTATTAGATGTAGAGCAAACAAACAAACTGGCTGCATGCTTAATTGCTACCTTTCACTTAATCCATACCCGTGATAACCAATGCTGCCCTCTTATAAATCAAGCTGGCAGACTTCACAGAAGACATTCTAAATTGAAATAATGCTGATGTAAATGGGAGTAGAGACAAAGTCTAACTGTCATGGTCAGGAATTTGACCAGTTTTATCTGTTTTGCAGTTAAGCACACATACAATTAGGCAAAAGGTCGGGACCAACTATAGTAGTAGTATGTGACCTCGTTTATCTAGACCACTGCACTTCTCCTCCCCGTATGTTGACATTTGACCATGAATGTTACCCTGACTAACTTCTCCGAGACTGGTTGAAGCCCATTCTCAATACAGCCACCAGTTACTGAGAGTTGGACGAGTCCCCAGATGTAATAGGAGGAGAGACAATGTCATTCTGTGGTTGGGAATTGAACCTGGTTTATCTTTCTTGCAGTCAAGTGCACATACCAATGGACTAAAAGGTTAGGATGAGCTAAAATGGTTAGTAAGTGGCCTTGTGTACCTAGACTGTTACACTGATCAGACCACCAAAATAGCTACAACTGTGGCCATCTTGAAAATCTTATCACAACTTCTGAATGTGTAACCATATTAATATGGGTTTTTGTCCAAGGTACATCTGATGATATATAGTTGTGTTTTAAATAAAAATGGTGCCGATTAGAACTATAGTATGGCCATCATGGTGGCCATCATGAAAATATTTTCATAGCTATTTCTCCTGAATGGATGGTCATATTGCATACATGTGACAGAACCAGGATATCAAACCAGTGGATTTACAGATCTTGTTCAGTACATTGGCATCTAAACTATTCCATTTTTTTTAATCAACATACATTTTACATTTACCATGGGGATTGAAAGATAACAATTGATTTTTGACATAATGTGTGTTCTCTTCATACTATAATGAAATAGCAGGTTTTGAACATTAATGAGATTCACCTCCACAAAAGGCTGAATTTATTCAAAGACTTGATGGAGCAATCTACTGAAAATACCACTGCTCAGTGGCCTAATCTGTTGGAGCATCTGCCTTGGATCCTGGAGGTTGCGGGGTTGAACCCCAGGCAAGCCATACCAAAGACATAATAATGGTACTAACAGCTGCCTCACTTGGCACTAAGCATTAAGAGGTGAGTGTTAGGACTGGTTGGCCTGGTGCCAGGATAATATGTGTAAACCACTGTTTGTTATTGTTATTGTTTGTGTGTGTTTAGTATTTTGGTGTTACATATTCAGTACAGTGATGTCCAGTGTCCATATACATACATGTTGTTCTGTGGTACATATGGTGAGTGAGCAGTATGTGAGTTGCTTGCATTGTATGTACCTAACATGCAATCACCGATTACATTAACAAGTTCCTTGTTCCATTGTTCACTCCTCCAACATCTCTCTGGACCAGAAGAAGAAGAAGAAGATGAAGAAGACCTTAACATGTACACATAAAATATATAAATAATTAAAAGTAAACAAATCTATCACACACAAACAAGTCACAAAAATGATAAGGCACAGAATTATTATAAAACTATCACAATGTAATTACTAAAACATAATAGCACCATGTAGTATTCATATGTACAATAGTTATTTTCTTCAGTACCAAGATATTGAGTAACATAATGCACCTAGAAATGTTGAAGCTGACTTGTGGAGAGATGTTGGAGGAGTCAACTTCAACTTTTCAGGGTGGGACATGATGCTACATGTCTGCAGCATGGTGCCCCAGTGCTAAACATGACTGTAGACTGTCACACTGCAGACGTCATAGTGATATGACTCAGATTGATAAAGCTACATTAAAATTCAATAAAACACAAACCGTACTTATAATACCTCCTAAAACATTCAGCATTTGACCTTAATCTCTCCAGATTACAGCAGTTAGGTAATCAGTTAACAGTTTGTTGTGTATACATGTTGACCTTCTCAAGATGATTACTTAACAACACATCACTGCACTGGTATAACACTCTGGTCCTCAGTGGACTGGTTCCCACTGGTCTCTGTAGTGTGGGAATAGAATGTGTAAATTCCATTTTTTAAACATTTTTGCAATATAGATATCATGCCTTCTTGAAAATCTTATTATTGCTACTTCTCTTGAATGCATGGTCATAGTGACCTGGGGATTTTGCTAATTTAAGACTTATTTATATGATGTATAGTTGTTCTCAATTGAAATTGGTGCAGCTCAGCCTGCCAACATGGCTACCATGGTGGCCATCATGAAAATCTTGTTTTAATTATAGCATCAATGTGTTTTCTCTAAAAGAATTTCATTGCAATTATCTAGCTAGTCAGAAATTGCAGTCTTGAAGTTTTGTTATCACTACTGTCATATTTACATTGGTGATTTCACTAAAACTTTCACTTTATGTAGTAAGTTCTAAATGAAATGATGTCAGTATGACCTCCCAAATGACTCTAACAGCAGCTGCTGAATAAATCTAATTAGGCCAAATGAAAAAATATGTTTCTGGTGCCATCCCTGTTTTTTGTTGCCAACCCTAGCGCTTTTTTCCCCCATGGTTAAACAAAAAATCAAATTAAATATATATAATGTTTAAAAAATGAAAAAATGTGAAGAAACCCTACCTACCCTAGTTTTAAAACCAGTGCAACTGGAAACACATATTTTTGGGGGGCCTTACTGCTGTTCACCTGAACTATTTGTCATAATGACATTTTTCTTCTTCTCTTGAATGATGGGTAATATTCATTAGCAAAATTGGTGTCGTCATTAAAATGCATCTTGCGCTTATTCGATGTAATTTTGTTCTTAGTGAAAATAATGCAGATCTGACCACCAACTAGAGCTGAAGTGAATAACCAAGTATTCGAATCAGAATTGATTTCTTGCAAATATTTGAATAGAAACCTTGTATTTGAATATGCCTTTCTTTACCTAGTGAATTTGGTAGCATTTCATAACAAACAAACAAGATGAAATGTAAACTTTGCAAATGAAGTTTACTGGGAAAAAATTCAAACCTGCCAAATCACCACAAATTCAAAATCTGACTCACAAGGTTTATAATAATGTCAAAATTCTGAAGTCACTACACATGTCACCATTTCTTTATACATTGTCATTCGGGCACTCTTTGAAAATATAATGTAATATGGCTAGTTGCAATGTAAATCTTAATATAAGATGTCTGGTTTTGATATAAAACAGTTATTTTAAAAATATGGTTATGACTTTTTTGTGGCTTAGTAGAAACTCCCAGTGTCCAGTTTGGGTATTTGATAGTTGCTCAAAAAGCCAGTCCAGCATATATGGCAAATTCTAGATGCCTGTGGAAGCAGCATATCCAATTTAATTTAATTAAATTGATCACATGTCATGGTGATTTTTGATTATGAACTTATTTGATAGACAACAAGTTGATAGTCAATACTTATTGTAATTTAAAATAGCTTGGATTTCAAAATACAGGTTCATCTACCATATTCCAAGACAGTGTTGGATGTTTGGGGGGAGGGGGCCTCAAAAGAAGTGTGTTTTGAGGTCCAAGTTGAGGGGTGGTCAGTGTGTGATTTAAGAAAGCGACGCTGTCCACTTGAGAAAAAGTGTCTTTTAAAAATTGCTGAATATTCATTGAATGTAATCAGATAGGATTTGAATAAAGAAAATGGTAGCAAATCTTTCAAATCCATCTTCTTGCTTAATTTACTTCGGTATTCATTTAGACCACTCAAATCTGATTTAAAAAAAAAAAGAAGAAAAAACTGTTTTCTTTGAAGCATTCATTATACTTATACACCAAAATTAGTAGGTAGACTTGACTCATTTAGCATTGTTAAGTATTATCACACATGCACACATGTGCCTTCACTCACATAAACACAACCACACTGTAGATATTAAATTTAAAAAAAAGAAGCAAACAAACCAAGTTTCTCACTTTAATATCCATTGAATAGTGGAATATTTTCTTAATTAGATTCAGTCTTTGCTGCTCTCAATAGTTTGGGGTGGGGTGGGGTTGAAGATAATACAAACATCATTTGTGTTCATCTTGGAAATAATTTGAGACTGGATGGTACTGTTGTTGAAACCTGTTCCAGAAGATTTTATTGCATTTTTCCAAACATAGAAAATTATCTTTCTACATTTGCATTACTGTGAGGGAATGGCAAACATGATGAGTTGTGTTGTTGTGTACTCTACAGAATGACTAATATTATGGTGGTCATAGTGTGTGCCAAAATTAAAATTGCCCCCCCCCCCCTTAGCTGCTGTGCTTTACAAAGTCAAACTCCTTAGGATTTCTGAAGTTTACTTTTGCTGGGTTTTACTCATTTTGCTTATGGCTTATCTGTTCCTAAATCACAGCTGCATTTCAACATTCTGTCTTAAGAAATGTACCACATTTATACACTGTTCTATCAAAATAATCATCTTTTGCATTTTATAGTTGGAGTAAAATCTGACTTCAAAGAAATGTTGTCACTGATCACAACTTGTCAATAATCTTTAGTAATAATGAATTAAATATGTTCAACATTCGTATCTAATTCACCTTACTCAAATTAATTGGGTTGTTATATTTAGTCTACTTTACATAAGCAAATTTGCCTAATGGGCTCTCTTACATCAGTGTCCAAAGACTTGACATGGCATTGTCATAGCTATTCTCAGGAGAATCCGATAAATCAGTTGCACACCTCTAGTGATACAAAAATATTTGTTCACTTACTGCTAACATTTTAATATAATTCATGACAAAGGAAGAGACCATTTTGTACCCACAAATTTACTTGCTTTTCATTATTTGGAGGAAAAAAACCCCCATCAAACAGAATATGTCTGGCTTCAGTTTATTGATTGTTGCTATATACATATGATAAAAATAATAATATTTATATCAGAGTCATGCGCATGCATCATATTGCTCTTTCTCATCAACCTTAGATCGCTACATTGATCAGAAGAATGGGAAAGTTGACTTTGAAGCAGAGGACTTGAGGGAGAAGTTAAGGTCACATGTTGGAACTGTCGTACCAGAAGACCAGCAAAAGACCTTCAGAGTAGATTTTCTGCCAGAGGGTATACAGCCTGACAAGGAGGACCATGGAAAATATCTGTGTGAACTTGACCATCACTTTGAGTCTACACTGAAGAAGATGATTAAAACTGAGCTGCAAGATTCATCCATCAGGCTGGATCTGAGGGAGGTCTACACAGAGGTTCTGCATCACCTGCACTTCTGTGAGAAGAAGAATAGAACCTTTTGTGGACGGGAAGAGGTCCTGGGGAAAGTGAGGGCCTTATTGTTTAGGATGTATACAAAAGAGAAGGCGATAAATGTAAATGAGAAAGATGATGATAAACAGATGGAGGAAACAGAGTCAGAAAAAAGTGAAACTGAGGGTCAAGGAAGAGGGGGAGGAATTATTCAACAAAAAGCATTAGAAGCAGTTACGCAGCAATTTGGAATTTCATTTCACCATGGAGACCTAGATGACATGGAGTCAGATCCCAGCATTGACATGAAAAAGCAAATAATTCAGATTAAAAAATTTGACAAATATAGCAAACCCATTGTGTTGTATGGAGAATCTGGAATTGGTAAAACAGCTTTGATGGCCAAGATTATGGAGTTGGCCAAACAATGGTTTCCAGATTCATTTAGAATTATTAGGTTTTTAGGAACCTCACCAAAGTCAACAGCCATTCAACAAGTGTTGTTCAGCATATGTTCCCAGATCTGGCAGATTTGTGGAATACCCAAGCCTGCAGAAGTTGAGTCAGATGTTGATTTTCAGTATCTGGTGAGTTACTTTGCAGCTTTGCTCTGGAAAGTTGGTGCATCTGAAAGACATCTTTTCATCCTCCTGGACTCAGTAGATCAGCTGAATCCCTCTGACCATTCCTACATGTTGGGTTGGGTCCCTATGCAACTTCCTGTCAATGTTCACTTAATCATCTCAACTCTTCCTGATATGAATGGCTGCCTCACAAACATGAGGAACAAGTTGGTAGATGAAGAACAGTATGTGCAGATTAATAGATTGGAGGAAAATGTAGCAGATGACATTATCACAGTTCTGTGTCAGGAAAGTGGCAGGCAGCTGATGCGAAATCAACGAAATTTTTTGCTGGAGAAGTACCAGAAATGTGGGCAGCCTCTTTACCTCAAGCTGCTGGTGAGTCAGGCCTTGCAATGGAAGTCATACACAAAGATCTCAGATGACATGTTGGGGGCCACTGTACAGGCAGCCATTCACAATATATTTGATAACCTGGAGAGAAAACATGGGTCCATAGTTATACAGAAAGCACTAGGTAGGTACATCATGTAAAATTTTTTATTTTTGTTTTTAGTCAAGAGTGACTTACATATTTTTAATCATCTTTTTCTTCCTAATTAGAAGCAAAGTTTTCTAACAGATTTACTTAGAAATACAAAGTTCATTAAAATATTTGGATGCTTTTAATTCATTGAAGGAAGTATGGACCAACAGTTACACAGAAGACACTAGGTGATGACAACATCAAATTATTGCTATGGAAAAAACCTTTACTCCTGTGTTTATTCATTGACGGTAATAAATCTGCAAGTTATATTGAAGATTTTTCAGCCAAGTGAGTCATTAGGTGTCAAAGGAAATTCAGATTCTCTTTTATTGGAAATTATAAAAGCAATTAACCAATCAAAGCAATGCTTAGTTAGATATCTTAGTTTTAGCATTTTCTGATTCTTTGTTATTGCTGTTGCTTGTATTAGGTGGCGCTCACCAGTTTTGTATTTTGCATAGGGTTAGAATTTTAAAGAAAAAGAATTTCCCTGGGTGTCCTCACTGGTTATAATGGCTATTGAAAAAGGGCCTTGTATATCTTAGGTATTATTCAAAGTACCTTTAGTTCCCTTTATTTTGGTATATGATTGATGGGTGTAATATGGGTTATAGAGTATACAGCTTGGTCTTACTTCAAATGTGCACCTCTCAAAAAACTGCTAGCTCTGTTTGGTCATTTTCACCTCTGGACTTCAGAGGTAAATTGTGAAAAAACAAAGAGCTGATAATTTGTTTTACATTTGATATATTTGGTAATTTATTCATTGCACTTTCAGAAGCTGTTATTGTCTAGTCTGACAAAATTCATTTTCCCTATTTTTAATAACTGCTAAAGATAGTGTACTTTAGACTAATTCAGGCTGATAATTTTATTTCAAGGGAGCAGTTATTTTAGTCAGCTGTGTGCTTAGATCATTTACAGTTTCCACAAGTGCAATATCAATGAAATTTTAGCCACAGTACATGAAAGTAACATAGAGGTGTACAAACATGCAAAATGTAAACAACTTCACCTTACACCCACCACTTTCTCAGAAGTTCATAATATCCGTAGAGTGCCCCCATAAAGAACACATAGGTATTATTATTGTATGATTTAATTTTGGCTTTATGACTGAAACATTTAAGTCACAAGCATCAAAAAAGTCCATTTGAATAATTCTCCTGTAATTCCCCCATTGAACAGTATATATTAGCATCAGAGTCCCACACAAGCCCAACCCCTCCCCCCTACCACTTATGATGAAAAGTGAGCTATTTTAAAAATGCACGTTACATTTTTTCAACATAGCAACCAGTATTATGATGAAAGACAGGAACATGAAACTTGTCATAATTGTTCCTATGATGTCACCAATAAATTTTACTATTTGAAAAGGGATGGAACAGATCAGGTTAATGGTGGTCAAAGGTCAAAGGTTAGAATATTTGCTTATTGTTGGAAGAAAGTGAATTTGCTTTGTCAACATTTATTTCATAATTTCAGTACAAATAACTGAAAAGAAACATTTTAACTATATATTTCTTGCACTTAATGCAATAGTTTTAAATTTAATTTGTCTTCACTACTGTATTTTTAAGACTTCTAATTTCCCCATAATTAATGTCATTACACACACAATACTGCCTCAAGGCATATTGTGTAAGCAAGAGCAAACAGAGCATAATTAGCTTTTTTTCATGAATAAAATCAATGATAATGTACTATTTTGTTCAGAACATGATACATAATGATATGAAAATAAGAAAAATAATTGCAAATATTTTCATATTTGTTTTAAGGTGGTGCTCACTAGTTTTTTATTTTGCATTGGGTTAGAATTTTAAAGAAAAATAAATTTCCCCAGGTTTCCTCACTGGTTATAATGGCTATTTAAAAAGGACCTTGTATATCTTAGGCATTATTCAAAGAACCTTTATTTCCCTTTATTTTGGTATATGATTGATGGGTGTAATATGGGTTATAGAGTATACAGCTTGGTCTTACTTCAAATGTGCACCTCTCAAAAAACTGCTAACTCCACTTGGTCATTTTCACTTCTGGACTTCAGAGGTAAATTGTAAAAAAAAAGAGCTGATAATTTTTTTTGCATTTGATATATTTGGTAATTTATTCATTGCACTTTCAGAAGCTGTTATTGTCTAGTCTGGCAAAATTCATTTTCCCTATTTTAATAACTGCTAAAGATAGTGTACGTTAGACTAATTCAGGCTGATTTTTTGAGCACAAGGGAGCAGTTATTTTACTTAGCTGTATGCTTAGATCATTTACAATTTCCACAAGTACAATATCCAATAAAATTTCAGCCACAGTACATGAAAGTAGCATAGAGGTATACCAACATTCTCTCCATTGTGCATGTTGCAAATGTAAACAACTTCATCTTACACCCACCACTTTCTCAGAAGTTCACAATATCTGTAGAGTACCCCCTTAACCTGCATTTTACCTGACCTCACTAGATAAGGGAGAATTATCTTCCCTGCATTTATTCAAGAGAGAATTATCTCCCTTGCTTTGGCTGATAGCAAGACCAAGGGGGCACTCACCAGTTATTATGTACTTTCTTTAAAATTCTAACCCTATGCAAAATACGAAACTGCAGAGCGTCACCTTAAAACAAATATAAACATTTATGCAATTATTTTTCTTATTTTCATATCATTATGTATGATGTTCTGAATAAAATGGTACATTAACATTGATTTTATTCATGAAAATAAGCTAATTATGCTTATTTTGCTCTTGCTTACATAATTTTCCATGAGGCATGTTTGTGTGAGTAGTGACCTTAATTATGGGGAAATTAGAAGTCTTAGAATAAAGGAATAAAGTCAACTTAAATTTAAAACTGTGCATTAAGTGAAAGAAATATATAGTGACAATGTCTCTTTTCATTTATTTGCAATGAAATTAAAAAATAAAGGATGACAAAGCAAATTTGCTTCTTCCATAGTAAACAATAAGCAAATATGTTGACCTTTGACCTTTATGAACCTCATCTGTTCCAACCCTTTTCAAACTGTAAAATTTATTGTTGACATCTCAGGAATAATTATGGCTAGTTTCATGTTCCTGTCTTTCAGAATAACACTGATTGCTATGTTGACAAAATGGAATGCGCATTTTTAAAATAGCTCACTTTTTATCATAAACCTTGGGGGGGGGGCTGTACTTGTTTGAGACTCTGACACTAATAAATAAATAAATACTGTTCTGTGGGGGGAAATAAAGGAGAATTATTCAAAAGGACTGTTTTAATGCTTGTGACTTAAATATTTCATCCATACAATCAAAATTAAATCACACAATAATAATACTTATGTGCTCACCAGTTATTAATTATGTATTTTTGAGAGAGTGGCATATGTAAGGTGAAGTTGTTTGCATTTAAAACATGCACAGTGGAGAGAATTTTGGCATACCTCTATGCTGCTTTGATGTAATGTGGCTGACATTTGTTTGGATATTGTACTTTTGGAAATTGTAAATGATCTTAGCACACTGCTAACTAAAAATGACTGCTTCCTTGTGCTCCAAAAATCAGACTGAATTTGTCTAAAGTACACTATCCTTAGCAGCTATTGAAGTATGGAAAATGAATTTTTCCAGACTAGACAATACCAGCTTCTGAAAGTGCAATGAATGAATTACCAAATATATAAAATGTAAAAAAAGTTATTGGCTCTTTTTTTTTGTACAATTTTCCTCAGAAGTTCAGGAAGTAAAATGACCAAGTGGTGCTAGCACTTTTTGAAAGGTGCACATTTGGAGTAAGGCCAAGCTGTATACTCTATAACCCATATTGCATCCATCAATCATACACCAAAATAAAGGGAATTAAAGGTTCTTTGAACAATACCTAAGATATACAAGGTCTTTTTTAAATAGCCAGTATAACCAGTGAGGAAACCTGGGGAAATTCTTTTTCTTTAAAATTCTAACCCTATGCAAAATATGAAACTGTAGAGCGCTACCCAAGCATCACCAGCAAGAATAGATAGTTCCCGAATGATGTCATCAGCTGCCATGTTTGTGGTCAGCTGGCAGATTCACTGTTGACTTTATATGGGGTTTGGAAGTTGAAATAAATACACTGAATCTCAAGATACTTTTATGAAAATTACATACATAAACAGAACGCAATTCAAGCTTTCTGTTAGTATTTACATTTGTGATTTATAAGTTGACTTTGCTTCAGTGTGCCTTGTTAAAAATGGTAAATTTTGGTGATCGCATATAGGAGAAACTGCCAGGTGGCCCATCGTCCAGGTAAAATGGGCAAAATATTGTCTGCTAGTGACTTTATCGGGAAGCATCTCTAGCAGCATTACAACCTACATTATAGTATCATATTTTGCTCCTTGAAACCCTTATTTACAAATTTTTTTGTTGAAATTTACATTGCAAAATAATAAGTTAATGGAATATAATTGAAAATTTAATTTGTTATTCTCTGTTCAACAGGTTACCTGTGTGCCTCAAGGGATGGTCTGAGTGAGACTGAGATGGTGGATATCTTGTCTCTAGATGATGATGTTCTCCAGGACACCTTTATCTACCATCTGCCACCTGACCCCAAGGTCATCATGTACCCACCATTTCTATGGAAACGTATTCAATATGACCTTGAGGATTATTTGGCTGAGAAGGAGTCTGGAGGCAAGAGAATCGTCACATGGTATCATCGACAGTTTCATGAAGTGTCAGCTAAACGATTTATAACAAATGACAATCGTAAAAATTTACACATAGTTTTAGCACAGTACTTTCAAGGTACATGGCATGGTAAAGAGAAAAAGTTGTTGCTGACCAAAGGAAAAAGAGGAAGCTATCCAGATGCTATTCGACCAGTTGCAGCTCAGCCAATCAAGTTCGCAAATAATATGTACAACAAAAGGAAACTCATAGAGCTACCATACCATTTGATTCAGAGTGAGCAGTTTGATTCCATGCTCTCTGACTGCCTTGGTAACTGTGATTGGCTGTATGCAAAGTGCCATGCTGTTTTGTTCACAGCTCTGATAGAGGATGTTAAGTTAGCCCTGGAAAAAATGGCTGGTCTTGGTTTATCAGACTTGGAAGTGTACCATCATACAAATATAATGAAGAAACTCCTTACTCTCGGCAGTGAGAGCATCCGGAAGGATGCTGCGAATGTTGTGATACAGGTAACTGTGCTTTGAATTTTAATTCAGCTTACATCATTTGACATGAACATGCAAAGTGCCAATTTTAGCTGCAAAATTATCAATAATCTGGACTGTTTGTGAGAGTATTTGTTATAGTTATACCATAATCACTATGTGTCCACCGCAGCATATACATACATACAATACAATGAAACACTGTAAAATGAACAGTTAATTTAGTCACAAGTTTACCAAAACCTCAACGTTTGCTGTTAGTGCAGTCAAGAACATGTATGATCTTTTGACTTATGAGTCTTCTTGTAACCATTTAATACATATGCAAATTTTATACTTATGCTTGTTGACACTCATCCCCAGTGAACAGAAAAATTAAGGATAACCATGTTCTTAGCTCACCTACTATAATGTCCATTTCCATACTCTGTATGAACCTTCAAAACCTGCTTCACTGACAATAATATCCATTTCCATATGCTGTATGGGCCATGAAAACCTCACTATAATCTCCATTAGCATATGTTTTATGGGCTTTGAAAACCTTTTCACTCACTATGATGCCATTTCCATATGTTTTAAAGTCCTTGAAAACCTACTTTACCTGGTATAATGTCCAGTGGACTTCACTTGCTATACTGTCTTTATGAGCCTTGAAAACCTACTTCACTCACTATGAAGTCTATTTCCATATCTTTTAAAGGCCTTGAAAACTTGCTCTGTCTGCTATAATGTCCAACCTACTTCACTTGCTATGCTGATTTTATGGATCTTGAAAACCTAATTCACTCACTGTAATGTCCATTTTCATGTTTTATGGACCTTGTAAACCTACTTCACTCACTGTGATGTCCATTTCCATGTGTTTTAAAGGCGTTGAAAACTTACTCTGTCTGCTATAATGTCCAACCTACTTACTTGCTATGCTGACTTTATGGGCCTTGAAAACCTTACTATAATGTCCATTTCCATATGTTTTATGGGCCTTGAAAACTCACTATAATGTCCATTTCTGTATGTTTTATGGGCCTTGAAAACCTACTTCACTCACTGTGATGTCCATTTATATTTGTTTTATGGGCCTTGACTAAAAGAATTAAGTGTGAAACAAATGTACTATTAAAGCAACCAATAATAAAATGACTGTACTATTATACTAATCATTATTAAATGACTGTGCTATAAAACTAATCAATAATAAAATGAAGGTACTATTACACTAATCAGTAATAAAATGACTGTGCTATTAATATGTCAAGTATATACTGTTGATTTAGATTGTTGAAGCTGGGGATTGGCATAATATAGATGCTATATCTACCAAAAGTTCAAAATGCAAATTGAGAACTATAGGCAAAAAATTCAGGTTCTCAGTGTGGCTGAAGTATGTATGTATGTATTGTTACGTATATGTAATTAAATTGCTTGTGTGTTAGTTTTAAAATTCTTTTTATCTTATTTTTGTTTCATTAATGGGCAATTCATTCCAAGTAGCTGGGCCTTGATATACAAAACAACATTATCCATATGACTTCGTTTTAACAATGGGAACAATGAGAATACAAGTGTCGGAGAGAACACAAGTTTCTTGATTGGGTGTACATGTGTGAGGTTAGATAGGTATATTTGATTGGAGCCAGTCAACAAAGTATAGCATAGTGAACTGATTTCATGTTTGATTCTAGATTGAACAGGTAGCCAGTGAAGGTTATAGAGCAAAGGGGAGGTGTGCTCAGATCTTCCTACTCTAAGGATGATTAGAGCAGCCATATTTTGAACTTTTTGAAGTTTGTATAGTAGATACTGAGACAAAATAGATAGAAGTGAATTACGGTTGTCCAGTTTTAAAAGGAGTAAGGAACACACAAGTGTTTTAATGGCATCAACTGAAAGAAAATTGTGAATGGAGCTGATGCATCGCAGCTCCAGATTTTCAGCCTTACATATGTTCATTACATGTTTGTGTAATGAGATAGTATTGTCAAAAGTGACTCCTATTGGTAGGTTTCATACTGACTGTGTTAATTTAATGTTGGTATTGCTGAAATTTATTGTCTGAGGTGAAGGATGCAGATTAAAAAGTCTTTGCATGGTGATCAGGATGGCTTCAGTTGTATCTTCATTCAACTGCAACCTGTTACATGTCATCTATGAATTCACATCAGAAATGTACCTCTCATTGCCTTGGATGGTAGCTTCAACTGCAGTTAGGCAGCTAGATTTGTATATGTGTCATCAGCAGACAATTGGCGGGACATCAGATTTAAATCTATGAGGGGCTCACTGTATAGAATGATGAGAATGGGGCTGTGAAAAGAGCCTTGTGGAACACCAAAACAGAGATCAACTGGGCTGGAATGTTTTCCATATATGAACACAGTTTATGTCTTCTTGACTAAGTAGGACTTGAACCATAGTAAGGCTGTATCTTGAATACCAAATGCATGCTGGAGGTGGTCAGGTAGTATATAATAGTATATTTTGTCAAATGCTGCAGGCAAGTCAAAGAAGGTGAGGACTGTAATCTTTCCACTATATCCCAAGCAGAAAGGTCATTAACTACTCTCAGAAGGGCAGTTCAGGACTAATGCATAGGTGATATGCAGACTGTACATTGCTAAAGAGACTACTTGAATTCAGAATAGAACAAGTTTTTCTAAGAATTTTGACATGAACGAGATGTTAGAAACAGGGTGGTGGTTCTTTAATCTTTATGGTCAAGTGTCAGTTTCTTCAATAAAGGCTTACAATGACACTTTTGAAAAATGATGGGAATTCCCCAGATGAGAGAGATTAGATAACACCAGTTAGTGAAGACAGTATTAAATCTAAGCACTCAAGCAACAGTGATGTTGGAATTGAACAGAGTTTACATGACTTTGGGGCATTCTTCATCACAATTTTATATACCAAATCCATAGAAACAGGTTCAAATGCTATAATCTGTATAACAGCTGTATAGTGTTGTTGAGCTAGTTGAAATTGTGTTGTCAATATTATCTCTGTTGGATTGAGCTTTTTAATGGAAGAAATTTGTTTACAGGTCCAGAAGGTGGACTGGAGAGAAGGTTATTGGAAGTGGTGTACATTTATTCCTTAACATTAGCTTGCTCATAATCTCAAAGAACTCTTTGCAGTTGGAACTTTCAGTGATCTTTGTACAGTACTGTAGTAGGCTGAATTTACTGCATGAATTATGTCTATATTTTAAGAAGAAGTAATGGTCATGTGATTAATTGGTTATGTGTTACAACTGATGCAGATCTGCTGTAGTATATGTTTCAATTTAGTCAGGTAAATTTTGGACTGCTGAGCAAAGAGATCTTTGAAAGATGACTGGAATTTTCTGAGAATAAATTGTTCCACTCCCTATGAGATTATTGGAGATTAATTACATTGTGCCTGTTATTTGTTCACTTCTCTGCCTGGTCAATACATGCCAGAAGAATTTAAGCATTATTATGTCTCATTAATTTGACTTGAATTGTTCCCAGTAATAAAATTCAGAGAAGCAAATTTATTGCACCCCTGTGAAGTTTATCCTACTCTAATCATCATATGGCAGCAACATAATTAACAGACATGAGGGTGTTTCTCTTGAGAGGTGTCTCTTGTTCTTCCTGTTTCTCACTGAAATTTCCAATATACACAAATTATTATTGAAAAATAAATTTAATTTTTTTCTCACACTTTGGTTCCAGTGTAGTATGTTTACCGTAATACTGCCTATAATCACATGACTAAAAGTTTAAGCAGGGCAGGACAATTTGGTTGCCAATTTCATGCAGGATAAAACAGTTAACACCCGAAGGATTCTGTCTGCAGGGTCAGTTGGCTTCAGTGTTTGAAGATGGTAAAGATGGATTATACCATGTTTGAGCAGATGTAATTATGAAAGTATTAAAGACATTAATTGATTATTGTTGGCTTATTAAAGAGCACAGTCTGTATAAAATAATTCACATTACTTTTATTCTCTACACAAGTATTTTCTGCTTGAGGGCCTAAGTTGTTAGATTGATTAGAGTCTATACCATGTGTGATCAAAAGTAATTTGGACCAGATTAAAGGTTTTATTAATTATGGTTGGATTACTCAAGAGCTAAGTGGCATAAAACAGGGTTTGCGTGTCTGTGATGCTCAAAGTTTGTTGAGATGTCTAAGTATGCATTATCTCCCAGTGCCAAAACAGCAAATTCTAAGTATCAGAAATATCACACAAAAATTCATTGATGGATGGAAATGGGAATTTCACTGAAATCAAGTTCATAGGGACATGAATATGTATTCTGCTCTTTCTCTAAAGCTGATTTTAAAATTTGTTGCGGTGGCAAGAATAACACCACATGTCATGCAGAAACACCATCTCATAAAAGCATATTAACCAAGACAACAAATATGCCTCAGCTGAAATCGGTGTTAAACTTTGCAGAATCTGCATCAAATTTGGATAAAGTTACCCAGGCTGAGACTATTTGCTAACTTAATAGCTGAACAAAATTACCCTTGCTGGTAGCAGATCATTTTTCAGATCTAGATAAACAAGTTTCCTGACTCAAATTGCACAAAAGTTTGATGGAGAAAAACTAACCACATAGAGACTGTTTTATTGTTCATAAAAAATCATTATCTAAATTGTATAATAATAATAGTAATAATAATATTGATAATAATAATTTATTATAAAAACTCACTGTCATGATCGACTACAATTTTTAGGCAAAATATGCATTCAATGCTAATATGAATAATCACATCGCAAGAACAAATATAGCACCACTGACCTTGATGTAATCCTTTGTAAACATGAATGTAAACCAGACTAAAGTACATGTCACTCACTGTCATTATAATCCCTAATGCCTAGGATGAATGAGGTCTTTATCTTCATCTGTTATGCTAGCAAGTGATATTTACTTTCCAGATTTGATTGTCCTTATTAAATAATGGTGATAGTGATGATAATGATGACAGCAAAGGTATCTGCAAATTAGGCTTAAATGTTACTGTGATGGCATAATGTGTGCATTAGTGCTACATGTGGACAATCTTACGACATTCAGACATTTGAACCAAACATTACCAATCTTGAGCAGTTCTGACAGTCACTCAGCTACCCACAGGCAGGAAACAATTTAAACTTTTTGTTGGACTCAGTAGACTAAAACTAACATTGCCACATTCCAGGGCAGACACTGAAAGGACATTGTCCATCTAGAGGAAACTTCAGGCTGACTCCAGAGGAAACCTGGGTCCAGTAACAATATATCATCTCCTAAGTGTTAAGATCAACAATGATGAGGACTAATTTGATGAGATGATGTGCATATTTTAATTTTAAAAATTGTAAATTTGTTCAGTAGTTGTAAATTTTGTTCATTTGCATGCTAAAAATGAGGTCAGTGAAAACATCCCACATTTGAGATCAAAACTTCTGACCAGATATTGGAAATCTGCTGATCTGTCCTGACCTGTCTTTTCTGTCACAGCAACAATCAAATAAATTGAAGGATTTATATTGTTTAATGGCTTTCTTCTGCATAATGAAAAGTAAGTAAATATGTTGGTAAACAATTGTCTCCTCCATTCCAGGTTTTGTCCCAGCTGGGTCCAGGTAACCAAAGTAACAGTCATCTTGAAAGACTGGTCCAGAGTGCAAAATCATTCTGTACCCGGGCTCTTGGACCCCTGCTTATCCCACAGGAGGTATGCCTCCCTCAGCTACACGGCAACCTGATCCTTACAATACAGGCAGATATCTTTCTCGCTGGAGGTAAGAGTTACATTCTTGATTATATTTGTTGTTGATTTTTGCACCCTTTACATATTGTGTAGGGAAGTGATATACTTTCATCTCTGACAGTACATAGGTTGTGCCCTTTGCAGATTCTATAGGTGAGCTGTATATTTATGTCAGTACATAGGTTGTGCCCCTTGCATGTTCTGTAGGTGAGCTGTATTGTTTAACTGTGTCAGTACATAGGTTTGTGCTCCTTGCATATTCAAAAACGTGAGCTGTGCCATTTAACTGTGTCAGTACATACGATTGTGTCCTTTGCATATTCTGTATGTGAGCAGTATAGATTAACTGTGTCAGTATGTAGAGTTTTGCCCTTTGCTTATTATGCAGGCAAGCTGTATAGTTTCATGAATGTTACTGTATGATGTATCATCAAGTCTCATGTTTTGATGCAGGGATGTTTTAGATTCTAGTCTTGTTGCTTATTGGTTTTAGGTAATCTGAATGTTGACTTACATTGCTTAACTGTGTATTGGCCTTGTAGTCATCATGCATGTAATTTATTGTTCATAATCAATAAAATGGCTCCAGTGATATAATGTTTCTTATTATTTAAATGCAGTTTTAACTGAGTAAAATTTGTCTACGTTTGTGTCATAAACTCATGGTTCCCAAGATAGCCATTCTTTCAATGGCATCATGACCACAACATATGTTTACATTTGTAAACAATGATCAATGTGGACAGAAATATTTGTGGAAAATTCTAACTTTATTACTTTTGAATTGAAATAAAGATATATACCATGAAGATAACTTGATTTGTCAAATTCTCATTTTTCTGATCTAATTAAATCCTCAAAAAAATAATTTGGGTGAACCAACTTCCTGCCATAACGGGCATTCAGTCAGGTTCAGAGAATGTAATAAAAGTGGAGAATTGCATCAGTAATATCAAGCTGTCATCACTTGTGTTTATTGTTGGATCTTTGATTATCGGAATTCGTGTATATTTACAAGAAACACAACCATTTACCTTTTTTCATAGTTAATTACCCTTAGGTATCCTCTTATTTCTTTTTCCAAACTGATTGTACATGAGCAATTTTATTTGAACAATATATTTCAATTTATTTTCTTGATTAACTAATTTGTATATATTTTTGTTTATTTTGACCTATTTACATTTCTTTGTTTGTAGATAGTGAAAAGAATGATGAGAAATCAAAAATAAAACCTTCCTCCTCTGACTGCCTTTTTTTACACTTGAAATATTTGCACTTCAGGTGAAATGAGTTATGTTATTGCACCAGCAAGTTTTATGAATCTCAAACATTCAAAAGATAAATATTCTTTATGCCCATGTTGTAAATTAAATTTTAAAAATTAGTTGCAACCGTAACCAGTAATTTTGGCTTGAAAGCAAACATTAAGTTTTATGTATTGTCATTGGTTTTCCAAGTTTGGTTCTTTTAGTCTTTGACAAGAAACTCTCCCAAAATCAAATTTTTCATGTTAACAATTTTCTGTGTATTAATGATATTGCTCTGTTATATATTTTTCTCATGGATCTTATGTATAATGGTGTAATTGATAGAAGTGGATGTAACATACAAATTTTCCAACAAGGGATCACCTGGTTGTGCAGATAACAGCATAATTGGTAGATTAATCTAGAATGCATCAGAACACATGATGTAACACACAAACTTTCCAACAAGGGATAACCTGGTTGTTGTGTGGATAACAGTGTAATTGGTAGATGTAGATTCATGGGACATATGTCAGAACACATGATGTAAAAAGGAGTCACAGGGTTGTATTGTACTTGTATTAACCACTATGAGTATTAAAAACCATGCCTATGAGACTGCATGTTTGTGAGCTTATCAATACCTAATGAAGTAAAATAAATATTTATTTATAGCTGACAGGAGAGATTTGGGGCACATGTGCCTTCACACTGCACACAATCACCTGTATGTTGTGCAGCAGAAGAACAATGAGAAGAAGGACCAGTTGCTTGTATTTGATCTGAATGATAATGGATCATGTGTCATTAAGACTGACTTGGACAAGGCCCTTGCAGATATATGTCTCTGTGGAGAAGGACGGTAAGAAAATATCCTTATTCTGTTTACTTGTATGTAGTGAATATATAGACCCAGATCTTTTATCACATCAGTTGCTGTTAGCTGTTACTTTTGCTTCTAACTACAATTTTAGACATAACCCAGATCTGTTTTGTGATATGGGCTGACTAATATATATGCCTTTATAGCTAGGTGCTTGTTATACCCACTGCGGTAAAAATGGAGGATAATCCAGTAATGCAATCATAAATATTGTATTACATCAACTTTTTGTTTAAATAGGGAAGTTTGTACTAGTTTGTTCAATTCTAGCAATAAAAGTAAAATGTCTTGGGGAGTTCAACACAGCCAAACAAAATTAGGTCACTGATCGACATTTTGCATGATAGTACTTTAGCGATGTTTCATGCATAGGTCAGGTTGTCAGGCATTATTAGTCATAGGGTCTTGGAACTTGGCATATAGATGCATCTTCATGAGTACTAGACCATCTACCCAAAAACCAGGCCAGTGTGACCTATATTACATGCTACAGTGCACTCAGTTAACATGTAGTTAGGTGAGTTATTCTCAGGCATTATTAGTCACAGATGCATGAAACTTTGTGCATGGAACTGTATTGATGAAAACAACTCAACCTTACAAATTTTGGTCACAGTGGCATAGACTGTGTGCTGTAGTAACTTAAGTTTTGCCTTTAGGTCAGTTTCTTAGGCATTATTGTCCACAGAGGCATATAGCTTAGTACCTTGTGACCCTGCTATAACATGGTAGTTGTGGTCCATAGAACCCAACCGTGTTATAGACCAAACCATGTTATAACCAACCAAGTCAGTTAGCTGAAGAAAATGATGCATTTACCTAACATATGGTGGGCAGGTAATAAAAGCTGGCACAAAAATTAGTGGTCTTGATAAATAAGACAAACTAGTCTTAAAAACACTTGTATATTGACAACTTACATCTGTGTGGTACAATCCATAATCTGTTAAGTACTGTAATTGTATATTATAAATCCACGAATTCAAGCATAGATCACATGATATAAAGTTTATGTATGACTCACATCCCATTAGAAAACACAACATGTATTTTTAAAAAAATAATGGCAAACCTTGTTTTGATCTATATCTGATTGTCACTTAACAAATTACTACAGTTGTCACATGTAGCACATGGCTGTAGCTGTTTACATGCTACATGTACATATACTTAAATTGGCCTAGGTTTTGGTCAGATGGAGACACTATCATCTTGCCAAGGCTACCTAGGGGATAAGGATATTTATAGGGAAATGAAAACTTGAACAAATCAGAAAGTTTAACAAACATCTTTGCAAGGTACTCAATTAACTTGACTATGGTTTCTTATTATCTATGGTTTCATAAGATTAGAAATTAATTTGCCTTTTATGCCGCCATTGTTAGCGACCATAAGCATAATTTGTCTTCCCGCAAAATTGAAACTTTCATGGCACAATAAACGTGTTCCAATCACTTTGGAAAATGTAACAATCTATCAGATTCCATTGTTTTAATTTAAGTCGGTGCAAGCTTCCTTTGATGAAAGGTTATTTATTTTTATTGAAGATTGAAGTCAGCTTTCTTTGATGTAGTGTGCATGTGTTATTGAAATTACTGCTAAAGGGCAACTTTCGAGCACCAAACAGGTGTCTGTTTCTTATCATGGTGGCAACATCAAATAATTGTAGAACATTGAGACTGATGTGGTTTCATTTGCTTAGAATTTATACAGAACAATTGGTGCTTCAAAGATCATCAGTTTTCTTTGGAGTTTCAGCAATACGTTTTTTCTGGGTACATTTTAAAAACAAAAGAAATCTGCTGTCGTTTGGTTGATTGTAGCAGTCACTTTTCTTGCTTTCAGAAGTTGGTCAGTTGTAGCTAGGCCCAGTAGCATAAATAGACCAACAAGTAGATCACCGAGCTTTTTTTTCTTGTGTTTTTCTTTTTACATTTCTGGTGGCCGAGTGATAATGCCTGCCACACATTTGTCAGAAGTTTTTTGAAAGAAAGGCCAACAGACGATGAATACACAGGTGTTCTGTTCTGTTCTGACAGGGATTACTATAGAATACATGAGTGTTCTGAAGGATTTAATTCTGAGTGAAAGGAAGAGGATTTTTACTTACCATCCACAAGCCCAGTGTGGTCCCAGAATAAACTTTTTTCACGTTATTTTTCATACTTTTAAGAAGAAAAAACTTTTTGAGTACAAGAAAAATACATGTATATGAAATTGCAGGAGCCACGCCATGATTGTCTTATATTAGAATTCATACATGATCTCATCCCCAAAAATGATAATGAACTTTTTACATGCTACTTTTCGTACTTTTAGAAAGAATTTTTTTTTTCATGTATAAGAAAAGTACATGTATATGAAATTTCGGGAGCCATGCCACAACCATGTTATATCCAAATTCATGTTATAATGGAGCATGCTATAGCGGGGTCACACTGTATGTGTACCTGTCTTGGAGAGTACTAAGTTACCTTAGTAAAATTAGAGCACTGACTTTTATGTCATGCCTCAGTGACTCTGTTTAAGGTTTGCATTTCCATGCACATTTTACTATAGAGTTGTACAGTATTAGGATATGTGGATAGGGTAACAGGACTTTCAGTGTTTTATGAATACATTTCTAAATTTTCATTGGCACAGAACAACAACAACATTTTTTTACAAATCATGCTACTTTCAAAACTTTGTTTAAAAAACTCCCCAAATTTTACATAACCTTCAGTGAATAAGAAATCTGATTTAATGTATTCCACATTCACTTACCATACAAATATTACAAAAAGTAAACTTTTATAACAGAAATGATAGAATAATGTGAAAATAAAAATACATTAGTTTCTTCCTTTCCCTTTAATAAGCCTTACTCAATCAGTGTGTATTAAAGGGCTTTTAATCAAGTGAACAGTCAGGAGCTTATGAAAATGATTTGTCTTTTCCAAGAGCATTATGTGTCAGTTAGTCATGTTTTCCACCATGAAGTATCATTCATTATTTTTATTAAACCATACCATAACTTTCTTCATGGAGTAACATTTAACGTGATCGTTTGGATAGTGGAACCTTGATAATATAGTGTCAGAACTATTTGCAGTGTATCACAAGTACTCTGAGTTTCCAGACAAAGAATGGCCACTCATTCATTGTAGAACAGTGATAACAAAAACTTAAGAGAAAAAAAATCGCAAAAGTCTTATGTGTAAAAAATCTTTAACTTTCTACTGTGCACATTTCCAGTGCATTTTAAAAAATACAAGCATGTCACTTATGTTAATTTTCCTTGTGTCAGAAGACACTGAATTCTATGTGCTTTCTGGCATTTTTTGCAATATCAGAGCTTTTCCATGTTATTTATACCTAACCACAGACACTTGAGTGATCTATTAACGTGCTTGGCCACAACGTTAGAAGAAGAGTATAGTGTTACCCTTGTCTGTCCATGTGTACATCCACCACACCTTCGTTAAATTTTGCTTATGGTTCAGTTTCTTAGGCATTTTAAATCCAAGAGACATGCATTTTATTGTATGTAGATGTGTTTTGGTGAGTGCTATGCAGATCAGTCAAGCATCACTGTGACATTATTTTCATGGTGCAGCAGCTTTGGTTAAGTTTTGTGTTCATATCAGTTCCTCTGATATTGTTTGCTTGGGAAACTTTCATCTTGATAAGTACAAAATTAGGTCACTTTGATCTAATATACACTTCAGTAACTTCAAGTAATTTTTGCATTTATATCAGTTTCTCGGGCATCATTTGTGACAAAGTTATGCAGCCTAATATGTAGATGTATCATGCTGAGTACAACATTACCTTCCCAAAAGTAGGTTACTGACCTATATTTCATGATTAAGTGATGCCAATCAGATGTTCGCATTTGAGTCCATTGGACAGGTATTATTGGTCACAGAGGCATGCACTTTGTTTATACCATGCCTCTTATCAGCAAACATTAGATTACTGTGATCTCTTTTTAACACCTCATTGACTCTGGTTAAGTTTTTTATTTATGTCGGTTTCTCAGAGCTGTTTACTGCTGCAGTTTCATTGTGGTTCCTATGGAATATTTCACAAAATTACAGGATGCCTTTCAAGGTATTACATTTTTTAGCAGAGTCTTTTTCTGTGAAGACGCTGCATGCCAGAGTTAATTTATTAGGCTTTTCAACCCCATCATTGATGCACTTGAGAATGATATACTGCATTTTAGCCTTGTTTGAGCTACAATAGCAAAAGAACAGGGACCAGACTATTATCATGAGTGAGGCCAGTACATGAGAACCCTTGCAGTCTGATCCATGGGATCAGTCTCTATGAAAAACAGTTGAAATTGTAATAACAGAAATGAAAGGAAGCTCAAAGATATGTTTTGCTGCATAGGCCATTTTATGCAGATTGCTGATGGTTTAGAAAAAGGTCAGTGTCATCTAGTTAGAGATTCATTCATGCTAGAAATAGTAACATGTAGACTTACTGAGTTTCTTCAAAACAGGTAATGTTGGACTAATTGCCTGTTTTGGCATGGCAGACTATGGATATGTGGCTAAAACTATGGAGTGGACATTGTGAAATTACTGTTACACATATGTCATATAAGTAGCTCTGATTTCCCATGCACATTTAATTACAGGGTTTACAAAAGGGATGGCAAGGCTTTTGTGTTCAGTGACAATATTTATACCCCGGTAGGTTGAAATTTTACAAGAAGATTGCAGCATGAAACTACATTTAATAATAATAATAATAATAATAATATAACAATGTCTCTATTTTAAGAGAGTGACTAAATGAGATATACAGAGCTAATCTGCTTTGAAGCCCTCTATTATTTACAACAATATAAGAAAAAGGTATGTATATAGATTCCACTTTTATACCTTGACAGTGCACATACACACAGAAACTCATACACAACAGGTTTTCACCTGTACCTACATGCTTGAACTAATAATATAACAATATGCAAAATAAGCATATAAGGTTTTACCTGCAAAGGGGTAGGTACTATAGGGCCTCTTTTTTACTTAAGAATTTACATATTTCAAAAAAGTAGTTGCTTGAGAGTACCATAGCAGAATGTTGATCTGAGTATTTAAAATGGTAATTTGAGTTTAAAAATTATTTACATATGATGTCATACACATGTGACATCATGTTTGGCTATACAATACCCATTTTGTGCTATGAGCTTTTTACAAAATTCATGTGCTTCACATGAGACAGCAAATTTCATATTTTCAAAGAATATAAAGGTATGCATAATACTAGACAAGTATCATTCTAGTTGTTGCATGTGGACCATGTGAAAAAGAAAAAAATCAAATTCCATTAGCATTCCTTGGTACCTTGCATCTCTGTAATAATCAAGAATTAATACATCTAAGCTGACATTTCTGCTACAGTAAACACATAAAATGGTTTTGACATAAAACAAGGATATTCCTATTAAATAACCAGTGTTATAGGTGAAGAGACTTTTTAAAAAAAAATTTTATAGGCAAGAATTTTTCTGGAAATATTAAAGATTCCTTGGAGAAAACAGTTATTGCATTATTTACGATTGTCATCAAAATTTAAGTTTTGGTTTATTGAAAATTGACTGCTGGACCAAATTATAGCCTCAAATAATTTTAAACAATTTAATTTCGTTTATTTGGGTTTTGAAAATATTTTAAATTTGCTCGTATGAGATATGCTCATGGTCCATGTTCGGTCAAATATGTATAGTTTTTACAACCAGTGTACATCATTGTTTACATTATTCTGAGGGGTCAGAGAAGAAAAGTGGAAATGGGTTCTTAGGCCAGCCAAGCCCAACTTTCCCTTCAGGCCAGTGCAGATGGGAGTTTACCTGGCAGCACCAAAAGGCCACACCATTTGCTTGAGAGGTAAATGGAGCTATGTAAGCCTGTTGAAAGCACCAATGGTAGTGCAGGATAATCATCTTTAAGAAATGTATTTTAATGATTCAGTATAAAGTATTATGTTCTTGGGTACTCATATGCATACAAAATGTTTGTTGCATAAAACACCTGTGCATGGTGGTTAATGACTGGAAAGGTTTGGTGTGGTCATGCTGCAGCATCAAACAAAGCTGCACGATATGGCAAACATGTCAATTTTCACTGGATGATGTCACCTAGGGAGTTCAAAAAGAGTTCTTCACTTTTCATAAATCAAGTCAGTTACACTGCAGTGAGCTAGTGTCACAGCTGGCCTAGTGCAGATCACTACGATCTTACATGCAGTGCTGTGGACAGCTCCTATGTGGACTCGAATACCAGCAATTAGGCTAGTCCTATGTGCTCAGTAGCTTTATCCCAGAGTAGAATCCTTGCCATTTGCAGGCATCTGTACAACCTCTGCCCATCCACTTGCATTTTATAATGACTGACAAAGACAGCGATCTTCTTGAGCTCCTCAATGAGTCACTTACCATTGGACTGTATCATCCTCCACTTTAAGCATATTAGTGGGTAAAGAACTGCATTTATCTTTTTAACATGCATTCATTATTCAGACTGTGCTAGAACAAAGCACAATTATTGCCCCTAATGCATTGTACGAGTTCGAGTTGTGGCATCCATTGATGGGTGTTTTGTACACTATGGTAACAGACTGGTTGACACCATCCAGACCCTAATTAGGGCAGCACCTATGACCATTACAGCACTAGCCATACTCACCACCCTGTCCACCAAGCTTGTCATCTTGCAAGCCATTAATACCATCACAGTAACAGTCATAAACCATGTAGAAGCATTTTGTGAGCACCTCAGGAGATTGGCATTGACCACAATTAACACTATGCCATACAAAATGCATGATCCCATAAATGAGTGGCCCAACACAAAATTGCCACCCTGATTAGTCCTGTGACTGCAAACATGGCTATGGGTACAAACATTTGCCTCTTGCCATATTAGAAGATTATTTCCGGAATGCAAAGACAACATGTCTTTGAAATGGAATCCTTCCAAGACATGCAATACCATACCATTAATATGGGGGCCCCTGTGGTCCATGACTGCAGCCTCCATGACCAGAACTACTCACATGAAGCATGGAATCCCAATCAACAGGGTTGTATAGATCTGCAGGTACAGAACACCTTTCATTACTCTCTCCCCACTGAAGCCATTATTGAAGTGGTACAAAGACAGCTGGTACACTATACAATGCTGTGGGCAAGGAGACATTTGTCAACAACAGTGAGGTTGTGATGTTTGACAATGTCCACTATATCATCGACAACAAAGAAGTTGACCCCTGTCTGTGTAACTTCATTGTCATCATGATCATCCTTGGCCTTGCTCACTGTAGCAGTGACTATGCCTACAGCACTGGCTCATCAAGGATGTTCACAAAGGACACAGCAGATCATACAAATGAAGTCCAGTTTTATCATGGCAAAGGCCTCCAGCAGTGCAGGAGCTTACCATGGCAATGCAGTGACTGGCAACAACTGCAACTTCAGTACAAGCTTTGAGATGCAGAAGGCTCATGTGAACATGCAGGGTGACTTTTCCTGTGCCATACTACTGACTCACTTATTCTTTTGGGATGTGTGCAAGGATTACTTTGATGCCAAGTTCACCATCACTCTGACCTGTAAAAATGCTGACAATGACACTATCTTCCATGATGCTGGTGAGGTTGCTGGCAATATAACACTTTCAAAACTTGCCCTTTGGATGACAGTTGTGACATCATCACTGGTGGTGGAATCCAGCCAGTTCAATTTCATGCAGGAGGCATGAGCATTTTGGCCTCCCAGGTTGCAACCATATACACCAAGCAAAGTCTGGTCAATGGCATGTTCTCATTGCAAATCAGCAATCCAGCAGGGCATCACCTCACCATGCCCTTGCCAATTTTCATTGCCTGCCAGGACATGACTTAGATAAACAGCCAAAAGCACAACCAACTGGTCTTTGACAAGTTGAGTGTCATTGAAGTGAACATTTGCCTTAATAGCCACCAGAAACCAGTTGAGGTAATCTTCTTAGACAACAACAACATGGCTTGCACTTGTTGCCAAATCCTGACCTACATGACATGCAACGGCTTCATGCCTCAGGCCTCCAGATCACATGGCCTCAGGCCTCCAGATTAGCCAGTGATACTGACTGATCTCTACCCAAGTTACTACTTCAACCTGGAACACCTTGACTTGGTAAAGCAATCGGTTGTGGACATGTACTTCAAGGCCTGCATCACAGTGGGCATGGTTTGTTGCTGCCATCTTTTTTGACAAAGTGCTGCTGCTTGGGGGTGCAGGAAGGTGAAGGAAAGTCATTGATACTCCCCTAAAAAACACCATTTAAACAAACTGTGCTTTGTGGAACAAGGGCAAAACTATAAAAACAATGCCATAAAGAAACATTTAGTGTCCCTCTCCAGCTTGAAAAGGTTG
Organism: Megalonaias nervosa; assembly: GCA_016617855.1. Taxonomy (NCBI): domain Eukaryota; kingdom Metazoa; phylum Mollusca; class Bivalvia; order Unionida; family Unionidae; genus Megalonaias; species Megalonaias nervosa. Next base: position 3,023 of record JAECUM010015141.1, on the reverse strand, counting down.
CCTCTGTCATAAAGGTTAGTCATGTAGTCTTCCTTTGGCATGGTACTTGCAACATTTCTGGTGCTGGTAACTATTCTGGGTATCATATTAACATCCACCCAGACCATGCACCTCTAAGCTGTCTGCAATGCAAAATGTGTCATTGGCCTTGAAGCCATGCACTCTGATGACTGAGTTTGACTGACCCTGGACATATTGTTTAATGCCATGCTAGCACTGTTATCTGCACAAGCACAGTGGGACCCACAGACCCCTGTTTGGTATTATGGAATGTGAGTAAACTCTTCATCATGACAAACCATACAGTGGACATATTTGGGTGCTTTACTATTTCAGGTGCAGCATCTCACATGCTGAGACAATGTCATTATTCATAAGGTTCTGAAAACTGGCGATAGCATGACAGGCAATATTGACTTGGGATTGTGTCCATGGCATATGGCATACTCCACCCATGCTACAAGACTACAAAAGCATATGTAGATGACACTGATAACACCAACTGTGCTGCTTCCAGTGTATTATTAGCATGCCTTTGGCATAGGCAATAAGCCATCATATGGCCTTGTGTGGACCTATTTCAGATTAATTTGTTAACATTAGTTAAACAAACATTGCAGTGTCCTTATAGGAGGAGGCTCATCCAGCTGCACAAGCCCATATTTTCCTTTTTGTCCAACCCTGCAAAACACAGTAATTCCGACTGGTGGCAGTGTTGACACTTGACTGGGTGGCCTTTAATCCACCATCTTACTGAAATATGTGCCATTGACAGGTTCCTCTGAGCCACCATGTAGACTTGAGCTTTGGTCAGGTTGTCCAGAACCCTCCATAAACACAGGATGACCTAAGTAAATACACGTTCCTTTGGGTTGCAGGAGCATGGTGTGATGACCAGCTGTTTGATAATTGGCCAGGTGGTCCACAATCCCCCTTTTCATACTACTCAACCAAGTTTTTGGAAGGGTCATTCATGCTAAATCACTTTAATAAAACTCACTGACTGCTGGTTGCAGGAAATCAAAAGGGGAACCTAACATGCATACTCTGGACATTAGGAAGGCTTTTGATTTAGTCGATCATGATGTCCTGTTATCTAAGCTAAATGCTATAAATTTGATATTAATATTTTAAACTGGTTCTTTTCTTATCTCTATGACAGGTTGCAAAATGTCGCTAGTTTAAATATTCAATCCAGCTCTTTTCTGTCACTTAGTTTAAGACCATAGAGTTTTAGCATTATAAACTGTGATATGTTTGAATATTTGAGAGAACTGTTTGATGATACTCATTGGGTACAGGCTTTATGATAAACTTCAAATGGTCACTTGAATTTACTAAACCCACTACTAAACAATTATGATGCAGTTTTAAATACTCTTTAACAAAGGTATGAAATTCTTTGCACACATCAGTTAGATCAGTCACATCTGTTTGAAGTTTTAAAGAAAATGTCTCAAATATTTATAGCTTGATTTTTAAAATTTCTATATGTCATTATATTTTTTAGAAGCATTTAGTCTTTTTGCCTGCTAAGCTGTATTGTTTCTTTGAGTATGATTGACATGTTTACAGTATTGTTAAGTTATATCAAATGATTATTGACATGTTTATAGTAATGTTAAGTTACAAAACATGATTATTCCTTTGTTAAATGTTGTGACTTTACTTTTTTTCCTACACATTTTGTTTGTGAGATACATGCATGTAGACTTTCAGAAAGTTGCTCAAGGGCAACAAGATACAGCTCAAGGGAGACAAGATGCATTTGTATTTTAATTGAGCTAACCTCAATAAATAAATCAGTAATAATAATAATAATAATAATAATAATAATAATAATAATAATAATTATTATTATTATTATTATTATTATTATTATTATTATTAATTCCTTTGTGTAAAGACAACCATACCAGCACTGGTATTATTATGAGTACTTTATTATTTTGTGGATCTTTTTCTTCCAAGAAATCAAAAAGAACTAGAAGTTTAAATTATATTTTGTCAGGTTTCTGAAACTCAATGTATATAAAGAGATGGATAGGTACTCACCTGAATCTTCAGAAGAATTGCTACACCTGTCCAGTCTCTCACCTGTACAGTTCCCCACACCTGTCTCTTACCTGGCAGTCTCCAGTTCAGGAAAATTCATAGCAACAGCCTCAGATACAGGTAACACAAGTTCTGCATGTCTAAGACCAGGACATGTGAACTTTACAACTAGTCCAGTTTTTTACCTCCATAAAAATTCATTGCAGCTTTGTCAGAAATAGATAACAGAGGTGTTATGTGCCACACACCTGCAAAGGTAAACTTTTATGTTTATCCAGTCTCTCACCATTACCTACATTTGGGAACTGAATAGCAGCAACCTGAGAAATAGGTAAACTGGGGTGTTACACGTGCTATGCATGGGAAATTAAACTCGTTCATCAGTGCAGTCTCACCTGTACAGTCCTTCCTCTCTTATCATCGAAATGACCATCTTCCACTGAAAAATGGTTTCAGCTTGCAATTGAAACACATAGATTATTCATAATGAAAAATCAGCATTGAAGCAGTGGAAATTCCACATATAAAAAATATATTCCCCCCACCCCTTGCTTAATATATTTCAAATACAAATCACACTCAGAAAATCAAACTTAAATTAGTGATACTGTTGTACATATAAGCTGAGACAGAAGGATTGCTATGCAAAGAATTTAAGCCATTAATTTTGTTTTTTTTGCAGGAATTACTTTAAATATTTTATTGCATTATAGCTATTGTAACATAAAGTTTCATTTTAAACTAACCCATTAAAATAGATTTAGATTAATAAACATTTGAAAATTAACCAAGTAATTAGCTGTACATTAAAAATTATCCTCCCATCAGGCTTCATATTTGAAATCTTTATGTCAAAAACTATCCCTGTCTCCATCTCTTTACCTATCTATATGTGTTAACCAAATATATATATATATATATATATATATATATATATATATATATATATATATATATATATATATATA
>JAECUM010015139.1:0-15788 GCA_016617855.1 Megalonaias nervosa | reverse complement strand
TATAGATAGAAAAATACATTTTATATACCTCTACAGCTGGAGACATTGTGCCGTGAAGTGGGTCGTTTACTGATAAGAATTTCCGTAATGTGAAGTTGCCATCTACCATGAGCCTCTATTTACACAGGCTATGTTGCGATGTACAGCCTGTGCGCTCATAGTATATCGGTTTTCCCATCGTAAGCACTTCGCTCGTGCAGCAGGAAGTGAACCGAACTCACAACATCGAAATAATGTGCGATATAATAACAAAATCCACTTTCGGGTAACGCTGTATGCATAACGGAAACCCGAGTAGATTTTATTCCAATGCAAGAAAACATTAAATATATGCAATTCCTTGACAGTATGTATGTATGTATGTATGTATGTATGTATGTATGTATGTACTGAAACAGAAGGCATTTGTCCAAGAACAATGCAGCTAACATGATACTATCGAAATAAACTCCAAGAACGTCAAGGAAAACTGGGCATACTTCAGAGACTTGGTGTACTCAACTGCATCCAAAACCGTTAGTTCCGGTGGCCTGGTGGTTAGAGCGTCCACGTCGGATGCGGGAGGTCGTGGGTTCAATATTCGGCCGAGTCATACCAAAGATTTCAAAAATTGGTACTAACAGCTGCCTCGCTTGACGCTCAGCATTAAGAGGTTAGTGTTTAGGACTGGTCGGCCTAATGTCAGGATAATGTGACTGGGTGGGACATCATGCTACATGTCTGCGGGATGATGCCCCAGTGCTAGACATCACAATAAACTGTCACACTGCAGACATCGTAGCGATATGACTGAAAAATTGTTAAAGCTACGTTAAAAATCTAAATCACACACACACACACACACACACACACACACCGCCACACGTAAATAACAAGATTTGTTTGATGAGAACAATGATGCCATGCAGTCTTCTGAATGGGAACATCTGCTATAGAAAGCCTGTTTAGAAGACTGCAATGCATCATCTAACAAGGTAGCCTTCAATAACATCAAGAAGACTGTCCAGTACGAACTCCACATGTTGCTCATTAGCAAAGAAAGGATACTTCAAAGATGGGCAGAACAATTCAACAGCATCCTCAATCAGCAGTCATGTATCAGAGAGGAGCAATTGATCCACTTTCCCTAGTGGAAATCAGTGCTGATCCTCCAATGCTGACTGAAAGCAATTGACCTGCTGCCAAATTGCAAAGCACCTGGAGCAGATGCTATAACAGCAGAAGCTTACAAAACCGGAGACTCACACATGTCACAGAAACTTAATGAACTCTTCCAGTCAATGTGCACTATGGAACTATATCCCAGAAATACAAGGATGCTTCCATTGTCCACTTGTGCAAGCGGAAAAGCAACATACAATTCTGCGACAACCATCGGGACATTACCTTGCTGTCAGTAGCCAGCAAAATACTTGCATTGTCTTGAATATCACATGAATCAAGGGCTCGTACCAGAGAGTCAATGTGGCTTTAGGAAAGGACGAGGAACAACATATATGGTGTTCGTAGCTCGTCCGTTCCAGAAAAAAAAAATGCTTGGAATAGATTTCCAACCTGTGCAAAACACTCATCGACCTGACAAAAGCCATTGGCACAGTCAGCAGTGGAGGCCTTTGGAAGATTAGGTTGTCCAGAGAAATTCATCATGATAGTTTGACAGTTTCGCGATGGCATACTCCCTCGTGTCGTGGACGACAGACAGTCATCTGAACCATTCCAGTCACCAAGAGAGTCAAGCAGGGCTATGTGCTGGCCCCTATTCTCTTCAATACGATGTCCTCTGCCATGCTAACTGGTGCCTTCTGCAACCATGACACTGAGATTGACGTTAGATACCAGACTGATGGCAAGTTCTTCAATCTAAGGAGACTACAGATGAATACAAAATTACAGGAAGTGACTGTTTGTGGTCTCCTATGCGCTGACGACTAAATCATGAAGTGCCAAATCTGAGTATGACATGCAACAGAGTATGGATCATTTCTCTTCGGCTTGCCATAATTTTTATCTCACAATCAATATCAAGAATACAGAGATGACGATCCAGCTTGCATCAGTAAATCCTTACATAGAGACTACCATCACAGTAAATGGACAAACCCTCGTGGCAGTTCACCTATCCGGGCAGTACACTATCACGTGCAGTTCACGTCGATGATGAAACCAATGCCAGAACTGCTAAAACAAGTGTACCTTTGGCAAACTAAGTGAAAATATGGGAGCTGGGGTGGGCGCAGAGGGATAAGTCTACAAACCAAAAGTAAGGTCTACAAAGGCATTGCGTTGAAGACTCTGCTGTATGCTTGCAAAAGCTGCACAATATACAGACTCCATGCAAAGAAAATAAATCATATTCATATGGGATGCCGTACATGGTCCCAGACACTGAGGTTCTCATACGGGAAGGAATTCTAAGCATCCACACTCTGCTGATGAAATTACAGTTGTGATGGGCAGGCCATGTCACCAAGATGTCACACGAGAGACTACCTAAGATCATCTTCTACGGTGAGCTGATGGAGGGATAACAATCTCATGGTGGTCAGAAGAAATGCTTCTATTGTCCTTTTGATTCCAAAGCTTTGGTCGCTTACTGGCTGCGAGTAAACCAAAACCATCCTCAGGGACAAAATCACCAGCGACAGCACCATACACGAAATCCAGCAGAGTTCTACCACTCTCTGTCATAAAAGGAACTCTACAGCTGAAGATTGCTCTTGTGAAGAGGACAGCTTCCTGACAAAATTATTTGTATTGTGACAATATAGCGATAATTCTGGGCTACGAGTACTCTAGCTGCAGTCAAATCTACAAGAGAATTCGAGGCAATCAGGTTTTTACTGCAGGTACGTTGCACGTGAATCAATGGGTAAACCGAATATCCGTATTTTAAAACAAACACAGATCAAAAAAATAAGCCACCCTCAGGGAACGCTGTACGCGGCAACAAACCCCGAGTACATTCTTTTTCCTATTTAATTCATAAAATGTTACTATACACAATCGAAAGGAGTTCTTTCTATGTAACCTGAAATTAGCTATTTTAAACTATGCTATGTATCGCTGAATATTAGTTTAATAGAAAATTCTCATAGCTCTTATCATATGTCTGTATTAAAAACAAAACATGACCAAGAGATATGGTTTGATAAAGCCTAAAGTGTATTATATTTGCCCAAACTGTCGTAAAGGGCAAATAGGAATAATACATCATGTAACTAATCCACATACTATTTATCACTGTCAAAGTAAGATGTATACTGGTTATGGATTTTGTTTAAACTTTATTATATAGGTTAAAATATTTTTAAAAGTAGAGGTGTACATTAAAATCCAAAGTTAAGATTACAACAATGGTAAATAAGAAAATGGGAACAAATATTTCTGCCATAAGGACACTGACGTTGTCGGTCACTTGTATTTATTTCATCTTTTTTATTTTAAAACGATGGGAAGTATTAAGGATAATGTTTATCATTTTTACAAATTCAGCAAACTGCTTTTAGGAGAGGAATTTATTATTTTTTGTGAAAAGTTATAATTTTCTTCATTTTTTAAAGAATATAAAAATAAAACTCCAAAATTAAAACAAGATCAATACATTTTAAGGAAAAATAAATAGCAAACTTCTGAAAATTTTGTGCAATATTTTGCAATAAAAAACACACATTTAAAACAACATCATGAGACAGAAAAAGACATATTCACCATAAGCATGCAAAGAAAATAGCTAGTGTCCATACACTATATATTGAAAGAAAGTTTTTATACGTCATCCTTGTTTTGCGATAGAGCAAGATAATTAGTTTAGATGTTTAAAGTGATATTCAAAATAACCTCTCTCTCTCTCTCTCTCTCTCTCTCTCTCTCTCACACACACACACACACACACACACACACGCAAACACACACACACACACGCAAACACACACACACACACAAACACACACACACACACACACACACAACGGGTACAAATTGCGATAATTTAATCACTGGTTATTCTACAATTAATAGAAAATTATATAACGTTTTCTTCTCTTCTTTATATTCGGTATATAAGATTCTTTTCAAGCAAGGATAGTACTTTATTGCTGCTGATGAAATATCCTTGCGATGTCGTTTATATATCCCTCTATCCTCCATAACATGGCTATCTCAGTCCAAGCATATAGCAAAAACGTTTTACACTTGAATCTGGATTCAAATTTGCAATGTTTTTCATTAGTTTTGTGAGTATACCAATTTTACGACATAAAAATAACGCTTTATAGGATTATAGGTCCTCTGATGAACACGACAGTTTGAAACAAAGCTCCGTAGACATCAATTAGATTGAGAATATCATTAACTTTGCATAACAAATGAATCGTTATTACTATTAAATTATTAACTGATTAGAATTGTTGAATCTATAGATATTTAGAAAATATTTTGACCTGCATTTGGGTACCGCAAAAACATAGAGCATTTATTATTTATTTTAGAATTGGCAAGTTGATATAGGTTTCTTCAGAGCACAACAATCAATAAATAGTCACTCGAATTTTAGGATAATTGCATCTATAATCTACGTAATATATTTTTACCAATCGGGAAGTAAGAAATTAATTAAATAGTGCTAGTGCGGAAATGTCTGAGTGTGTGGGAAATCTACGTTAAGTATTGGTACCTTAAATTTTAAAAGTCATACAGAGAACTCTGGCACAGAGAATAAAGAAGAGTAGAATTTAATAAATTCTATTTACTTGCCATCGTTATTCATGTCTTTCTTTTTGTGAACAAAAACTGAGGTGTACATTATCAGAGTAGTTGTGTACATAACTTTGTAAGAGTACCAGCAATATTCTCGGTAAAACTAAAAATAAATACATATGTATGATATATTTTAGACGCGGAAGGTTTATTGCATCATACTGTCTCACTGGTCAGGCAACTTCTGATCCTATGTTTAAGTACAATCGTGTAACCAGCATACTGTAGGAAGTGCAAGAGTTTTCACGGAGGTAGATGTCAGATAAATGTACATGAAGGTAGATCGCCCCTATGCAATACAGGACCTCCTGAATATACCATCCATTGGAGGTACCAATGGAGGAAATTACATTTTCTATGAAATAACCAGTTAGGAATTACAGGAAGGGCATAGTAAATACAATCGTAAAATACCAAATGACAACACGTATGATCTTGTAGACTGAAAGTTCAAGTTTGATTCCACGCTTTGCCTCGCGGGCTATTTGAGGTATGTGGTCTGGCCAGGACTTGGCATAATCGTGGCACAGCTATAAAGGTTACCAGAGTATAGCCTTGGGGAAACTCCAAAGCATGTCCATATGGTATCAGTAATCTTTTAGAGACTGCCTTTGGAAAGAGAAACTAGCTGTTTTCCTATGGAATCGTGCTGGTTTGCGTTTGTGTGAGAGCACTATGAATGTATATGGGGCTTGATTGTCGCAATTAAATGGTGTTTTGTATGTTGGCGTTAATTATCTTCTGGTTCCCACATGCGCCATCGAGAATCAGCTTTCTGTGTGAGAATAGAACGTCGATGGCCCCGTAGTTGACAATTTCGCCGCCGACAATTGACCTTAAAATGCATGTCCACAACAGACTGTTTGACCAAGTCGATGTCTTACGGGTTAAAGTAGCAGATTGGATAGAATCGGGTAGAGTCATCCTGGCTGATCATGAAGCCATAGTACAAGTCCACGTCATGGTCTTGCAGCATGAAGCCCATAATTTGACTGTAAGTAAGGGTCACGATAATTTCGGCGTTGTCTATTTGGCCGCCTTCTGGTGGCCGTTAAGACGAAAATATACCCCAGTTACAGAGAGCTTATCAAATATCATTAGACTACTTTCTTGGCTAGTAAACCGTTCTACATTCTGTAAAGCAATGAATATATGCCAGGCTGCAGTAATGTCCTGTGGGGCATTGATTGGCCATGAAAACTGACCACTAATAGATCACTTTCTGGGCATCTATGGTCATGGTCTAAAAAGCTACGGCGCATACACCCTCACTGCCTGTCAGTATGAAATTAAGCAGGTTCGTCTCCCTTTTTATAGACGGCCTTTAAACTTGCATCTAAACTACGATCTTTGAGAGAGTGACCTTGTCTGATTTACTGACATTAAATCACGAAAAATGGTTTCGTCGTTGGTGATTTCATGGGTCAGCGCGATGGTTTGCTTGGCGGCCAAGATAATCTTAAGCACATCCCGACAGAAGCAGTTGATGTGGTTTAGCAGTATAGCGCATACGTTGACATACACGGCCACCTGTACCTGTCACATCACGAAGCCTGAGGCTGTTTTTCCCATTGCATTGACTCTGGTATCTCCAACACCTGTGGTGAATCTTGTCGTGGTAAAGTGGCACTGATGGCATTGTTTGTTGTTTACTTTGTGAACATCATCAATAGGCCAGTGCTGAGGGCGTAGTTATTATGTTCTATAATGATCGTGGCAACATCGACATTATCAAGACATGAATAAACTTCTTTGTTATCAGTGAGGTAGCAGGCACAGTCGAATAGCGCCACAGTGCCGTTGTATAAAAATGACACATTATCCGCTGCGGCGTAATCTGTCCCCTTGGTTTTTATGAGTCTACCAACAATTTCGACAATGATAAAGAAAGTAGAAAGTAGCACGAGTGTGTATTTCACTTGCAGCTCCACGCAACCTTTTCATTAGAATCACGAGATTGGTCCAAGTTGTACAACATTTCGCGAATGCTACAGTCCAGGAGCACAGGGGTCCCAATATAGAGGGCGTGGCCTCAAAGAATGCCATTACTCGCTGCTTTTTCCAACAAAGCAGTTTACTTTTTCATATAAGAGAAAGGCGAAGGTGATCGCCCATGGCCACGTTTGCGGTGATAGTTTCTTGTATTTAGGCGCTTATTGTTGGCATGACCGCAACATCCAAAACAGTCTAAGCAGTGTGGCAATTTTGTAGCAGGCCACGAATTTCGAGCAGCATGGCTTTTGCCAATGGCAGTTCCAATTTGCTGACGCGATCTTGTAACACTTCCACAACTTTTTGTCTCTTGCAGCAGCTCTTCCTTAGCTTGACGTACGACGGCTGACTTAATAGCACAGACGGCTCGAGAGGCTACGGTCTGGCGGTTGCTCTGGTCTGTGATATAGTGGCTGCGGGTGCTGCACTGAAAAATGTCACCCAACCCGCTGTCATGGTACACAAAAGACATACTGGCCGGCATTAACGAATCGTACTTGTATAATGCGTTGTGCAATTTTCATTCGTGTTAGGGGCAAGGCGAAATGAGACCTCCCCATACCCTATAATAAAGCGGCAGCCCGCTGAGTCAGCAAGCGCGCGTTTAACCAGCCGATGAGCAATCGAAAGGTATAAAGTTTGGCTGACCCCAATCTTTTTCCAGAGAGGCTTTAGTAATGTATATCTTTATTATGTATATTATTTTCATGCTAATGATTTTAGTAAGGGTCATTTAATTAACGACATTTTAATGCTATATTCTAACATCATAGTGTACACTTTAAGTATGAGTCAGGTCATGCATATGCTAAGTATTTTTTCATTCAAAAATCCAAGATCGCTACACTGGAACAGTTCAAATAAACATCACATGATCCAAAGAGGACAATATTGCTGATAAAAAGGCTGCCTCAGATTCAGATTGGCTATAATTGGAACAGCTGATTTTATTTACTGAATTTGAGAATTTAGAAATACTTAGTGTGTCATTTGAAAGCCTTGTATTATACTGTATTGCTACTGCGTATTATTTTACTATATAAATGTTTTAATACGCGGAATCATTAATTCTTTATATACTAATAATCTTGGAAGAGATACATTGACTGGATTGATTGATTAATTTATTTAATTTAAAATCGTTTGCTTAAACTACAGTGCTGTAACATTTTCTCAAAGGCAATTGCATATATTAATTAAGCCTCTTAAGATCGTAACACTTTGCAGAGTGTGTGGCTGGGACAATTCAAGACGGCGATTCTGAAACTGGGTAGGACATCTTCTGTCGCACTGGACCATTCCGGTCGACCAGACCAGTGTGAGTCTTCGAACAGGTCTATATACTTCTACATTCCTTCTTCCTGTGTGTTTCGGAAGATTGTGAGTATCTTTTCCTTGGAGGAACTGGGGGCGTTTCTGTCAGCGTAAAGTGATGTTTATTAATGCAGGGATTGTTGGAGGGCACGTAGAGGGAAAGGGGCGGCAATAATGATAGAAGCCTGCTAGGGCTCTGGTCTGGGGTAAAGCCATTAAGCAGCCTTGTCTTTGGTGCTAGAGTACATGCAGAAGCTGCTAACGCCATCGAATGGAAATACAGAGAGATTGTGGTGGTAATCTGCATTGTGACATGACCGACTCTGAAGTCGTGCTAGGAAATGTCGCTCACGGGATCTACCGAAGTATTTGCATTGGGTACGCGTTTTTCACGCAAGTTCTTGTGCTGTTAACTGGTAGACCATAACCATCATGGACGAAACCTTGTTCTTTTGGCGTCAGGTTGTTTTTTGAACTGATTACACTAAGATCCAATTGATTTCCTTTGCAGAGATTGCCTCTGAAAACATCCGCTTATGCCAAATTCATTAAAGTGCTTTGGGTGTACATGTGAGTCATTGGTCTATAGAAACAGCATTTGCATGCATTTAGGGGAATCAGCAGCGACAACTAAATTGCTGGTGTATATAATAAACTTCCGCCGTCGCTCCGTAAACTTTTCTTGCTTTGTGATCATGTTTGACCTGTACCTGGTTTGGGGCAGCTGTGGTAGTTTAGCACTGAAGTCCCGATTCAGCCTTTCCAACGCATTTACAGTTTCATCCCCTCTTTCTGCTACGGCCCGCTTAATGGTTTTAGCCTAGTGACGTTTTTCGTAGGCGCGGACAATGGCTTCTGTGGTGTTTGGGTTTATGCGAGATGAAAGTCTCTTTTTAGACTCGTTAGTGACATCATCCTGACCTGTGTTTAACATGTCGCGCAAGTCGTTTCGGCTGGCCACGCATTCCTCTAATATTCGTAACTTGTCTTCCGCTGTTGATATGTTGGTAAATGCCATCGCGAAATTTTGCAAAACTGAGCTAAATTAACCCAAGCCTTATCAAGGCCTACCCCAAACTCAGCTGGGTTTGTACTGGCAAGGTCTAGGGTTGTGAGGCTGTGGGGCATTGATGTTGTCTCGTCAAGGAAGCAATGAAGCTCGGACCAGTCGATGTCTGTAGTACACCATGTGGTGTGACGTTTCGCAGGCCATAAAGTATGCGCCAAGAAAAAGGACGACCATGTCAGCATTGTTGCAATATCATCTTTGATATATGAGCGTAGAGTTAAGCGAGGTTCAACATCGACGTTCTTGTGTCGCTGGCTGCCAAAGAAACCTGTAGGACTTTTTACCTCAAACATAAGGTCATCATAGAAAATGGCGTTGTCATGGTTACGATCTAGGTTATGATGGCCTAGGACCTCTTGGACTCTGGAGAAAAGCTGCAAGAGATCTTCAGTAGCAACAAGAGGTTCGTGGTTTGGCTCATCGCCTGTGACCTCTGACAGCAAATTAACCTACTCAGAAATGATGGCGTCGTTGATTTACAGCAGGATGTTGCGAAAACAACAACCAACCTGTAATTGATAATAACATTTACACAAGTATTACAGGCCTTTGAAACTAAACTTTGCAACATTTTAAAATGAATATATAAATATATCTCTAGCTGCTGCATAATAAATAACTTGAAGCGTGTGTGATCTCAAATTTCATGAGAAAATAAAATTGTTCGCACGAACAATAAAACAGATTCCACTATATCAAAAAATATTTCATATCTAAATTTTTATTTTATAGAGATTGAGAATCAAATCTTTTAAGATAACTCTTTTGGATTATAAATAATGCCAGTTGACTTTGCCTGTATAAACAAACAAAACATTCAATCGATGGAAGAAAGAAAATATAACTAAAATAAATATTCACCTCAAATAGTGCTTCGGAAATACAAAACCAAATTTTTTAAAATCTGTTATACAAAATAAAAATTCTATCCTCATAGGAGAGGGAGGACTCAGTTGTTTTGATTTTATTTATACATTTATCGGAATATATAGAGGTCAGTTTTCGTATAAATCTGGTAAACGTCTGCCACTTTCTTCTCTTCACTCTTAACGTTATATCCATCATATATCTTTTAGAGAACTTTCCTTATTTTCCGTTTTCTGATATTTTCGATATCCTCTACATGAATAAATAATGTATCTTTAGAATTACTGTTGTTACGAGTCTATGCTTTTGAAATAAGTAACAGAAAAGACTGAAGACAACAACCTTTGTAAACTATAACAAATAATTCTTTTCCTAGAATACAAAGTGAAAAATTAAGAAAAAATGAACTTACGGTTTTACGAATTAAATCCAAAAATAATCCAAGAATTAAAAATAGAAGTAATGGTATTACAAAAGTCCTGAGTGAAAATGAGTTCGTGTCCGGATGAAATCTAAAATGGAAGGCGATGAGGTCTGTTGTAACCTTCAAAGTTTAGACGTGTCAACATTTTCTTGTTGAAACACAGAAAATATTATTCCAGTTTTGAATTCCGAATAAATTTCAATAAATATCTTATCCAAGAAATTTGTAGGAGCACTTATGTATTTCCAGGGAAAAGAATCACTTGAATTACATAAAATAAAAATTCAATTCAAACTGGTCACAACATAACAAATTAACGTGTCAGTTGTTTGGAGCCCGCCTGAAAAACCTTTATCAAAAACAACAGTTGTACGCTAATTAAGACGCAAAACAGATTCCCAGATGAGGGTCAAAAGTTCATTGTTCTGGAAAAAATAGAAGTTTGTAACAATATATACATGCCACCAGTCACGTAATCCAGGTATGACCTTGATTCGACATAACAATTCTTACTATGAGAAAGATAAAAAAAAAAATTAAAAAAGTTGTTTACCAAAACTGTCATTGAGTTTGAAGTCAGGTTCATAAACTAGATACAATGTTTCAATTATTAGTTGTTTATCAATGAAATAAAAAAAAATATCAGTCAGGGCAAACAGAACTAAACTCAATTCTGGACAATATCAAATCCAGTAAACAAAGTTACATTACAATAACATGTAATGGAATTAACAAATTTAAAACTAACAAAAAGAAACAATTAAATTAAATATGCATAACACTGTTCGTATTGAAACGCCTTTAGCTGTGACTTTATATAAGGATGAAGATTTTGAAAATACTGATCTTGGATTACGTACTTATGGAATGAAAGCATTGCTATTTTGTTTTGAAAATATGTAATTGACCCTTTATGTAGTATTAACTCAAAATGTTTGAACTTTGCTTTACACGTACTGTTCCATAATTGACCTTTTACGATTTGTATTTACGATTGTTTTCTTTTCTCAAATGTCCAATAAAGTCATCTGTTTTAATAAAATCATCTGTCATATGAGACGTTCTGATAGCCAAATATTTGATCACGAGTTATAACACTGTGTTTCAACAATATATTCTACCGAGCTTGTTTACGTATTGTGATCGACACCGGGAAAACAAAGGCATAAAAATTATGAATAAATGTGGGCTGTTATTCTAGGAATGCATCCTAAATTGTACTGTTAACTTTTACAGCCATTGTGTGCAATTTCGTTGTTGTGTAATGTTTCTTGTTGAAAAGCGAATATTTTTATGTATCTATATTCTTATAGTACGCATGTTTTGATAGTTCGGTTTTTATCTGCTGCTGTTATTCTAGGATTGCATCCTATATTGTACTATTAACTTTGACAGCCATTCTGTTCAATTTTGTTGTGTTGTAAGGTTTCTTGTTGAAAAGTGAATATCTATGTATGCATGTTTTTATAGCTCTGTGCCTATTTGCGGTTGTTATTCTAAAATTGCATACTATATTGTACTGTTCAATGTATTTAACAGCCATGATGTGCAATATTGTTGTAGTGTAAGGTTTATGTGTAGAATTTGATATTAGAATTTAATATTCATGTATTATCACTAATTGTTGTTATTGTTAATAGATTTATAAATCTGATACTGCGTTAGCGTTATTTTGCCTTTTGTTGCTAATGCTAGTGAGACATTATACCTTTTTTCTTGTCTCTCTATCCCACCGTAACAATTTCTTTTTAAAAATAACCCCTTAATTGTTTCTAATTTTCACTTGACCTTCATTGCAACCACAACGCGATTAACGGTGCCTACAAGACACACAATATTGCTAACGTTTCTTTAAAGCCTAAATTATATCAATAAAAAATAAACAACGCATATACATGTATTAAAGATATTGAATGTATGTGAAACAGGAAAAGACTCAATGGTCTTCGAAAATAAAAAATATGTATCCGTCATTAATAGAATCGTTGTTACTTAATTAAGGTATTACCATGACAAAATTGGCATGCACAAGCCACACGTTGGTTACACTAACTCGTATTCAGTATTATAACAAAGATGCTATTGATTCGCTTTACTTCCAATGTTTTCTTTTACAATTAGTATTTGCCTTATTTTAACTTTCTCACATTCAGTAACTTGCGTTGTTTTCTTCTTTTTTCATTTTTCAAAGAACAAGTAGTAGCGTGTCGGAATTATTTTCATTATCACTCATGTACGATTGTGACATACTGCACAATGATTCTCTACTGCGCATTATTAAAAGATATTTCACAGTAAAACAAGGATTTGATATTTACGTATTAGTTACTTTTAGTAGACATGATACTAGTAATTAGTAATTGGTACATCAATGGGCCTTTTTGCACAGGGCAGTTTAAAGCACTAGTCCGTTTTGGTCGTGGGCCATTTTGGTACCGGTCCGTTTTGACCCAGAATTTTCTAGCCGACTGTTGGTATTTCACTATTTACATCCTGCCGAGTAACTATGAAAGGTGTACATGCCTGACGGACATAGAACACAATTAATTTTACTATATATTCTCTACATTTTTTTCTCAGCACTGAACTTTCCACTGTGTGACATTCAATACAAATCAAATGTTAATCTAAAACACCTTCAATGATGACTTCACGGTGAAGTTCTTGTCAAAGGTTCACCGGCAATTTTTTTAGAAGCTGGAGTGTAAACAAAGCAACATGCCATTTAACACAGATTTCACTTCCGGGTCATCACCAAGGCCTTATTACTCAATGTGCACTGTCGCCGAAAGACACACAGACAACCACATCCACCATAAGCAGACAACCACACCCACCATAAGCTCATATTCTCAAGAATAAACAATTACCTTCAAATCCCTACCAAAAATGCATAAAAATAACTCTTCTATCACCACGAAAATGAGAAAGGAAAAATGTTCTAAAAATAGACTAGAACTACATTTGTGGGTACTGAACTGGAAGTACTAATTGTGACCCGATTCCTGACAGGGTTAGACAATTTCACCTCAATGGACAAAACTTCCATCCGTGATCAAATCAATGTCTCTTAAATACTGCTGCAAGTTTTAAGGAATTTCATCAATGAACTATGACAGAGGCTTTTATCTGACACCACTGTAACACAAGCACAAGCCAATTCCAAATGGCCGAATGTCAAACATACACAAAACTTAAAGTTTAATTGTGATTTTGCTAATCAAGATAAACACTTCAAATAAACTGTAATTAGATTTTAGTCCTAACACCAATCTGGAAAGTACTAGAAAATAAACTTGATTGTCAAACTTTCCTAGAAAATTCAATTTAAAAAAAAAGATATATATTTTTATATGAAAATTGAAATTCAATTTAGCTCGTGATTTTCCAAGTTCTAACTGGAAAACTTAAATCGTCCAACATGGATACAAACAACATTGCTTTGAAGCCACGACGAGCCATCGCAAAGAACCTGGTTCAAATAACCGAGAACCAGGGAATCAGAGACTCTCGCATGTCGGTAGCCTTTATCAAAGGCTACATTGACGTTTCTGAGACAGCACATGGATGCAAAAATTGCCGAGGTGACCTCCCCAACACTCGTTGTAAATTCAACCGGTAGAAAAATATGATGGTATGCAAATGGTCGACTTCCTTCCGTTACTATCTGTGATTCGTTTGATACACCTAATCGTAACATCTTAAACGTCTGTGAGTCTGGATTGTATCTGTTACTAACGCATATATACATAGATTGTGGGGTATGTTACGAATCTATGGCCTTAAACTAAGTAACAGAATCTATTGAAAAACAAGAAGATTTGTAAACTTCAGATAATTTTTCCCTAGAATACAAAGTGAAAAATTAAAATATAACTTAGAGTATGGCGAACAAAATCCTCAATACTCTTAAATGTAATATCACAAGCACAAACGTAGCGAGTTTTCCAAACGTTACGACTGTATGGTAATAATTTAAGTTGAAGAAAGAAGAAAAACCAACAACGTTTGTAAAACTTAACGAATAATTTAATTATTAAAGTAATAAAATGAAAATGTAAGAGGAACTTTCAGTATTATGAATTGAATCCAAATTAATCCTAAAAAAGTCTATTCAAGTCCAAAAGAATCGAATGTTCCTAATGAATCTCAGATCCTCATGTGTACGTATCACAATGGATATGTTCAGAATTCTTTGGAATTATTCACAATAGTCCCAAAATAATATTCAAGTCTAATAAGCACTTTTTAATTCCAATGAATAATTCCAAAAAATATTTCCTCTCAAATTGTCTAAACACAACATTAAACACGTCTGCAGGCTGATTTCAACATATTTAATAAGAATCCGAAATAGAAATGAATCCAAAATAGGAACGAACCTGACTGGTGAGTTATCTCCTTATATACACATTCAAGAGTCTATTTTACGACTATATGTCGCAATAAACCCCACGTGACAGATCTGACGACTCAATCTAATATTTCAAAATACCTATTCATACGACCTTAGCCATTAAAAGGAAAATAACTTAAATCTTCTAAGAACCCACTATCCAGTAAGAAATTACCCCAATGTTGTCAACAGGATATTACAAGTAACCAATCAGAAATTAGGTGACCTGGCTTTTCTAGGGTGAACCAATGGAATGAATGAAAATCCTACACCTTCCAAGGTCAAAAGACCACAATAACGTGTTTACCAAACAAAATGACTTTATCTTATAGTACAAAAGCCACAATGTACAAAATTAGCAGTTATCATTAGGTAAAAGTCAATTGCAAGAACTCAACATCTGTCCAGAAGGGCAATTACTCGTCATTGACGTTTGTGATTAAAACTGAATTTGTCACTGCATATAAGTGATTGATTCTGAGTGAGGTGATGAGGTTGCGTGCATAATTTGCGGACCATGTGTTAGACTGACTAACAGGGGAATTTAAACGTCTTGTTGATGTATACCTGCGTCAGAGTAATGTTAACCAACCCTCGTATGCACTCAAATTATGATCTTGTTAGGAGCCAAATAGAAATCAACAATTGGGACTACTCTCATGAACCATTTCCAGCTCGAGGCAAACTCGGCGTTGTACCATTAACACGAGAAAAGGCTACACCACCAGGTGTGAAAGTACTCATGCACTGTTTCTGTAATGACGAAGTGCAGTTCGCCGACAAATCCACCCCGTTTGCATCCTCCGTTGATTATGTCAAGAGAACCGCAGTACTAAAAATATGTACTTGTGACTTGTGGACTCGCATACAACAACTGTTGTTGGCCTTAATGTAGCAGGAATCACGACTACTGCAATTATTATAGGTACACCAATCGGAATTGTTTTTGGAGTGTTATATATATATATATA
>JAECUM010015138.1:0-48797 GCA_016617855.1 Megalonaias nervosa | reverse complement strand
CCCGGCCACTATGGAGACAAAATTTATAGCGACAATGGGAATTACAATTACAAGACCCCTGGGCCAGTATAGCGACAAGACAAAAGGTTGGGACTGTATAGGGACAAGGGATTGGATTGAGTTTGTATAGGGTCTATAGGAATGGAACAGGCAGGTTGACGTCACGGTACTGGATATTGACAACAATGTGGCAAGGGGCTGACCTCAATCGGGCCAAACAACGGGGAAATGCTTGGCACAAACATAACACAAGCACAAACACAAAACAAAGATACACACATAGGGCAAATTTTTGAATAAATCTTTTCGAGGCAATGGATTGGCCCTGAAAAGGGCCTTTGTTTTTTTGTTTTTTTGTTAACATTATTCCGTTAACTTAGAGGGCGTCGAACGGATCTTCTTCTCTTCCTCAAACTTCGTCTGACCTCTGGACCGTAGATTAAGACTCTCTTCAGACAGCCTTGTCTCTCCACATAGATCCTTCGTTTCCAAAGGGCCGTCTCAGTGATATGGGTAATAGCCCATGATGATTTGACATACATGGGATAGTCCGGGTTGAACAGCATCGACGATAGGAGGTAGGCAGTTCTACGTTAGTCCACATATTGTGACGAGAACAAGTGAAGGGAATGAAGTGAACCGTGGTTATTTATAGTGGAAAAGCGGATTGAAACGGATTGAGTTTTCTCACCAATCCTAACACGCGTTACAAAATTCAGTCAGTGCGGAGTCTGTCTTCCAATCTGAAGAGAACTGCCTGTGACGTCACATTCCCTATTTGGGTGCGCTAGCGTCTGTGCGCATTGAATCAATGCGACAGAGTTAGAACATGACGGAAACTAAGAAGACGATGAATTGGGGAGCGCCAGCCGTGGAGACGAGAAGTAGTGGCATAGCAGCGGCTACCAAAGCCGACACGGTCTACTTCCAGAAGAGACCGATTTTAATTGGGATTTAGTGGATTTTCTCTCTTCTTCACAAGAATTTGTTCCGATACCAGAACCTTCGCCACCTTCTCCTTCCTTACCACACGTCGAGGATTTTAAACAGAGACAGAAGAAAGAACTGGAGAAATATTTGCAACAGCAGAAAGAAGCAGAACAAGCTTTTCTCCTTCAACAGCAACAACGAGAAGAAGAAGAGGCAAGAAGGAAACAACAGCAAGAAGAGGCAGAGAAGAAACAAGGTTTAGGAGAGAAGGAGGACGGTGAAAGTCAAATGGTGACAGTACTATTAGACATTTGGCAAGTTAAAGAATCTGAAACAAATGTATCAGACTTCTTTATTACGACCCAAGAGAAAAAGACCTTCCTGAGCCAAACACCCAACCCTGTTCACACACCTATTATGCCTGAGATACCCACCCTAGTGATTTCTACCAAATCATCGAC
Organism: Megalonaias nervosa; assembly: GCA_016617855.1. Taxonomy (NCBI): domain Eukaryota; kingdom Metazoa; phylum Mollusca; class Bivalvia; order Unionida; family Unionidae; genus Megalonaias; species Megalonaias nervosa. Next base: position 47,406 of record JAECUM010015138.1, on the reverse strand, counting down.
AGAGCAGGTCCAGAAGTAGGCCTTGGCCGTGGCAAAGGGATAAGGCAGTTAAAGCTCATTACGTCCCGTTCCTGTTTTTTTAAAAGGAAACACCCAACAGTCCTTTTAAGAGCCACCCACTTCTCTCGAAAAGAGCTAGTATTCATTTTGCCAAAATCGCTTAAAACTCAAAATCTCCTTTTTACCCCATGATGAACGTGTGTTAGTGCGTGAGTGAAGGCCCTTATCATTCTAAAATATCAAAACCAAGAGACACTTACATTTTTCTTTCTGGTCTATTCTGGTACAAATTTACAATCCAATGTTACAACACTTTAAAAAGTTCATTAGCTTCTTCTGTGTCTCTATTCACTCTCTCCTCTTTTAAATTTCTTCACTTCCACAGGTTTTTCCTCTTCTTCTTCCTCACTTTCTTTTTTTTTCTTCTCTTTCTTGACGTGTCTGGGTTCTTCCTTTTTGGAGGGTACCTCTTCTTCCTGTTCGAAACCCCTTTCTACCTCCTGCTCCTGTTGTTTCTTAGTACAGTCTGAAGACCAATGTCCATTCTCTTGACAATGATAACAGTTATCTTGACTTTTGTCAATTCTGACACCTGACTTGCTTTTTTTTGACCTTCTGGACATTCAGAAGACCAATGCCCTTTCTTCTGACAGATATAGCAAGTATCTTGACTTTTATCTCGAAAGGAGGGAGAGTAGTCCGTCGGCTTCTCTGAAGAAAACCTTCGTATGACACATCGCAAAGCTCTGATCAGAAGTTCGATCTGTGTTGGCTCTTCCATCTTTCTGGTAGGATTGAGAGTGAAATGAATACTTGGAGGGAAGACATTGGCCTTTTATGTAGGCAATACACTAGTCTTACATTGATATAGGGGACCATGACGTTTAAACTGTAGTCATTTGACATTTTGCAGTCAAGATGAAACGATCGCATCATTTCGTGGAGAAAGGGAATGAGAGTAAGAGGCAGAAACGTGACCTATCGCATCGCATAGTAGTCTTGGCTCAAATTCATGTCAGCGATTTTGAAGATGACATGAGTGAGCCAGAATCCAGGCCCAGAGAGTCTACACCAAACCAAAGTCCACCACCACTAAACCCTAAAAAGTACTACCACATTCGAGAGACGGATAAACGCTTCTCTAGAAAATTTAGAACACGACCTACAAGTACACGGCGAAGTTTAAAGATTTCAAGTCCAACGTACCGCTGGAGAATACAAAAGAGTTCATCACCGATGTGTAGGATTCTTTGTTAACCACACTGAAACAGCAATGTCAAGCCAAAGAAGACGATCGCTTGAGACTTTCTCTTTATCACGACAGTCTGAAGTCCCAGTTTGGATCGAGTTTAGCAGCCCATCAGAACTGACACCTTCCAAAGTCATCGACAAGTTTCAACACGTACAACAATCCAACGACGTTTCACATCACCGGCGGAAACGCGACACTGTTCATGACCCACGTTTCTCTTCCCCAAGGGACAGGACGCAAAAAGGTGTTATTGGTAGACGGCCTTCGCAGCATCAATCGCATTTCGTCCTAATTAACAACCCTCAAGACAAGATGTGTTTAGCCCGTGCCATCGTGGAGGGACGAAAGTATGCCGACAAGAAGGACACGGCAGAATGGAAAAAAGCCTAGAAAACTATTCTAAAATCTAACCGGGCCAAAGAACGAAGAGAAGAACTCCTGTTATAGCAAGCAAGCCTATTTAAAGACACACTCTGTGGCATTCCTGAAATGCAAAAATTGCAAGACGTCTTAGCTCTACGCTACATCTTGAAAGTACACCCTCAAGAAGCGCGTGTACCTCTGTTGTTTCGAGGCAAAGATTTCAAAGACGGAAAATACTTTCACGTCTATCATCACGATGAACATAATGATACTGTCACCAGTATCACTGGATTCCTGGGATACAGATATTATTGTGAGAAATGCAACTATGGCTATAACAATCGAGAGCAACACAAGCATTGTGGAGCGAAATGTGAAGGATGTTTGGCCTCTAAACCCTATCTTGACGAAGGACAAAAACGAGTGCATTGCCCTGTTTGTCAGCGAACTTTTGTCAGCCCTACCTGTTACCAACAACATCTGAAGACGCAAGGTTCACAGCAGAAAAGTGGTTGTCAACTCCTGTGACTGTGCCTACTTGTGGGCAAGGCATACGTACCAATAGTGCCAAGTTACACGTATGTCGAGGAAAGAAACGATGTCACATTTGTCGCCAAATCGTGGACTTGGAACATGAATGCTACATTCAAAAATACCATTCCAAACATGAAGAGGAAGATGACCAGAGGAAAGGGAATTTCATCTTTTTTGATTTTGAATGAATGCAAGAGACTGGCATTCACATTCCTAATTTCTGCGTGGCTCATCGAGCGTGCGAGAAGTACATCCAAGAGCCTATCTTTAGTTATTGCCCTCACTGTAGCAAGATTCCTGGAGGACATGAAAACTCTTTTGGGGACGGAACACGCTGGCCAATTTCGCCCAATGGATCTTAGACCCTATCGACGAGAGCCAAGAGGACATCGAACGTTACGGAGATTGGCATCTAGCTTTCTACGCTTGGTACCACTCTCAGGTCTCGGAACCCTTCGACGTTTAGGAAGAAATGTTAAAGTATTGTCGTTCCGACGTGGACATTATACGATGTTGCTGTGGAAAATTTCGAGAATTATCCATGGAGCACGGAGGGATTGATCCTTTGAAAGAAGCCTGCACCATTGCCAAAGCGTATTCCTTAGTGTACCGCAAACGATTCATGCCTGAGAAGACCCTGGCTGTCATAAGGCCTCAAAGGACAAACTTAGTCAAACATCAATACTGTAAAACCCTAAGCTGGCTGTATTACTTGTGCGACAAGGAAGACAAATGGATCCAACATGCCCGAAACGGAGGAGACGAAAAGACCCTCGGAACGTAATCGGTAGATGGTTGGGACTAGAAAATCCTCAGATCGTTTACGAGTTTAACGGATGCTTATTGCACGAATGTGCCATCATGTTACCCTCAACGTGGCACTAAAAATCAGTTTTTACAACGTACCATGGAAGACTTGTACGAGGCCACTTGTCAGCGGCGCTTGAAGCTAGAACAGCAAGGATACCAAGAGGTGGAAATGTGGGAACACGAGTACGATCACCGTTTGAAAACCGATCCCGAGTTTAAACGCATCGTGGAAAGTTACAAGCTGGTGGATCCTCTGATGCCGCGGGACAGTTTGTACAGAGGACGGACGAATGCCACCTGTTTGCTGTACCAAGCCGACGAGGAGAAAGGAGAAAAAAATCAAATACTTGGACGTGTGTTCCCTGTATCCTTACGTGTGCAAGTATTGTTACTTTACTGCAGGGCACCCAAAATTGCTTACGGAACACATCGACCTGGACAACATTCGACAATACGAAGGATTGATCAAACGCAAAGTCTTGCCTCCCATGGACTTGAACCATCCTCTTTACCTCATCATTACCAAGGAAAACTGATGTTTGTTTTGTGTCGTACTTGCGCCGAAACGTGCAGCCAAGACCAACCTTGTCAGCACACCCAGGAAGAACGCGCCCTGACAAGAACGTGCGTCAGCGTGGGATTATTTAAAGCTTTGGACCTGGGATACCAATTGTTAGAAGTGTACGAAATTTGCCACTTTCCCAAGACAGAAAATTACCACAAGGGTGACCAAACTCAGAAATGTATTTTCGCAGACTACTTGGATGCCTTTTTGAAACTGAAACAAGAAGACAGCGGCTATCCTTCCTAGTGTCACACTCCCAAAGACCAAAAGAAATTCAAAGAGAAATACTTGGATCAGGAGAGCATCACTTTAGAAAACGTGTAGAAAAATGAAGGAAGGCGATCATTTGCTAGAGTGATGTTAAATTTCTTGCGGGGAAAATGGCACAACGACCGTGTTTACCCAGGACGGAGTAATTGCCCGATTCTACCCACTACTTACCGATGATTCACGACAACACTAAAGCCATGAAACACGTGGACGTCCTTCGTGAGAACTTGATCTTGGTGAATTACGAACAAGAACTGGACTTTGTAGAAGCCGACGCATTTGGAAATATCATCACTGCAGCCTACGTGACAGCCCATTCTCGCTTAAAATTGTACGAAACTTTACACCAATTAGGAGATCGTGTGCTGTATTTTGACACGGATAATTGCATCTACATCGATCGCCTGGGTCAACATCACCCTATCATTGAAGGAGACCGTTTAGGAGCCTGGACGGACGAGCACCCCAACGACAAGATTCTAAGTTTTGCTAGTGGCGGTCCCAAAAATTACGGTTACGTTTATTGGGACCCACAAGGAGAAGTGTACATGAAGTGTAAAGTGAAAGGATTGACTCTCAATTATCGCAACAGTCGAGTGGTGAATTTTTAAGGTAGTGAAAGAAGCCTTGCAGTCTGGAGAGGATGGAAACTTTAGAGTGACCACCCACCAGCTTTACAAGATTGAACGTTTAGCCAGACACCAAATCGTCAGTCAGCTTTTGGAAAAAGAGTATCAAATCGTGTACCAGAAGCGAGTGCGGACACGCCGATATTGGCCAGCATATAAAAATGGAAACCATCTGAGACCGATAGTTCATTGTGACTACAAAAACCAAGCGAGAAAGATGAATGCTTTTACAAAGCAAGGATCAAGCGAGAGAAAACTCGAGTGCGATTCTGTGCCTTGCGATTGTACAGATGCCGTACGCTGTGACCTCAGCGATTCAGTACCACATCATGGGAACTTTGCTATGACTACTACTACCATACCTACCATGGAAAGTGATGCTGTGCGTGTCAAACCTGAGGGATGCGAAAGCGATGCCACTCATTATCGTACATCTTTTCACTTTACTGGTTTTCATGGTCAATGTCATCCTCCACGTGAAACCATGCGTCTACCACCCTACGGATGTCATCCAACCCTGAGCAAACTCCTGAGGATTTCACCGTACCCTCATCGAAATGAACCTGTGAAAGAAGAATATGACTTACCTGTGCGACTAACTAAATCGTGCGACTTTGAAAGTCGATTCCAAACCTTCCAAGGAAAGTGGCCTAAATATTTGGGAGGACCTAAGCCCGAAAAATTAGCCAAAGCCGGATTTATCTACTTGGGCGAAGGTGATAAAGTCAAATGCTTCAGTTGCGGTGTGTCACTTCACCAGTGGGAACAGAAAGATTCCACTTACCTGGAACATGCTCGATGGTCTCCACACTGTCTCTACCTACCTTTAGTGGGACCTTAGTAATCTCTGGATGGATACTTGACAAGAGAACATTCGTGGCTTGCCTGTGGAGTTGAGAGAACGCATTTACCGAGAGTTTGTCAATATACAAGTTCAGCGCATAGAACAATTGCATCCCTTACGTCACCGATGTTTAAACCATTGGTACCTGAACGCTATAAGAGAACTGATTCTGATGAAAGTGTTCCAGTGGTCAGACATTGATCAACTACTCGTGGGCGAGAAGGACTGGTTTGTTACTGATTCTTTTTACTACAAGGTAGACTTACTGCAACGAATTCTTAAAAGAAGAGTTACAGGGTTACCAAAATCTTTTACACAACGTAAACTTAGTTCAAAAGGAAACTTCTGAACGGTGTGTGATGTGCAAGTTAGTGACGAAACAATTTACATTCACCACTGGAGTACGATCATCTCTGTGCAGAAAGTACACTTGTTGCCTCCGACAAAAGAAAGACATTGCTATGACTGTCTAGTTTAGAAGAGTACATTCAGAATCTACCTCTGGAGCTGAGAGAAGACATCTACCGAGAGTTTGTCAAAATAGAAGTCCAACGCAAAGCATAATTGCATCCTTTACGTCACCGATGTTGGAACCGCTGGTACCTGAATGGTATAAGACGACTGATTCATTTCAAAGCGTTCCATTTGTCAGACATTGATGAATCACATGAGATTCATAAGGTTTTGGATGGCACTCATTCTACTTACAGGGTGATCCTAGTACACCGAATTCCAACGGAAGAGTTAGAGGATTACCAATCTCTTGATACTAACAAATCTTAGTTCAAGAGGAAACTTCTGTACGACGTGTGGTGTGTGAGTTAGTGACTAAACATTTTTGGTGCGGTACTGAAATAAAAACCGATTCTGTTCAAAGAGTACGCTTATTACCTTTCACCAAAAAGGGTATAAAAACTGGTTACCATGCCACGTCCTTTATCAGTTGTGATACAACAGATTCAGTGGAAGAAAATTAAAGACATTATTCAAACTGTGGAGGATTACCAACACTTACTACGAGCGCTGTGTCCATTGAATTGGGGTCGCCGTGTGGTGTACACCTTAGTGACTTGCTTTCTGGGATTTCGTTTACCAGCCGATTTCTTGTGGACTCTTTACGAACAGTACATACCACCAAAAGAAACCATGAAAGTGGTTCCTTTAAATGTACACGAGAGACTCATTCTGTTAAAAGCCTCGCGCTTTCATCTCGATACTTCTCTTCTTCTACAGGAAAAAAAGATTCGTCAACTTTTAGGAGCTGAAGATGTTTCCGAAGATGTGTGTGTAGCTTGTGACTTACACCTCCACTGGCAAGATGTATGTGACTGGAAAAGTTTGGGCTTCGAGGCTTGGACGAATGAAGTGGCAAACTATCTCAAGATTTGTGATCATAAATTCAAACGTTCATTAAAAAAAGTAACTTTTAAACCTGTGTTAGTTACAGTGCCAGAAGAAGCCGAAACCGAGGAAAACCACTCCCTTCAGAACAGGACCGTGATCGACATGGACATCCCGAAAGGCCATTCCGGGAGGACACCTGTGTGACTGTGCTAAGTGTAGAGACTCTAAGAACATTACAAACGGTCCCTAGGACACCACACCTTGGTCACCAAAAATGTTGTAGAGAGATTTGTTTATATTCTACTTTGATTGTTTTGATTTGTATTTTATCCATGTAGTTAACCATTTTCTTTTATGTATTTTTGTCTTTCGTGTTGTTTCATGTCAATGTTTGCAATAAACGTGTTCTGAAAGAAAGTATAAAAACTCTTGTCTTGTCTGTCTTTGTGACAAAAGTGACATTTTCCATGCACTATCACTACCTCTGCTGTCTTGCTCCTTCTTCCTCCACTTTCAAAATCATCGACGAAAACTTAGATCGTGCCAGTTGGGAGGCCTTGTATCTTCGGCATCCCTTTATCATGTTAATTGCCGGACCCAGCGGTTCAGGCAAAACCGAACTTGTCAAACGTTTGATCGAACATAAACATCATTTGATCGATCGTCCACCTCAACGGATTGTGTGGTGTTACAAAGAGTGGCAATCGGCGTACAGCCTCCTGCGAGAAATTCAAGGTGATTCCATCGTGTTGGTAGAAGGCATACCTCCCGAAGACGACGGGATCGTGTCTGACCCCAAGTCAAACACATCTGGTCATCTTCGACGACATGTTAGGAGAAGACGAAGAAGAAATTAAACTGTGGTTTACGCGCAAAGGGCATCATCGTAATGCCAGTGACATTTACATCACCCAAAATTTGTTTCAAGATAGTAAAGCCCATCCACCAACAGTCTCAATGGTCGTTACCCGGTCTTGTTTAAAAGCCTAGAGATAAATAACAAGTGCAAGTGTTAGCCAAACAGTTAGGAACGCCATGGTTGACTCATGCGTACGACGATGCCACTCAATCTCCACACGCCTATTTACTCGTGGATTTAAAATCCACCACTCCTGATTATTTGCGATTTCGTACCCATCTGTTTCACCACTGGTGCCAAAACGGAGGACGTGTCGTGTGCACGTCCCCGTCGACTTGACAACAACAATAACAAAACAAAGTCTATAAAAACCTCGGACACTTTTGGTCTGTCTCACATGACGTCACTTCAGTCTCATCTTCCCGTCAAATTCATTCGTGCCTTGTACGGCATCAATCGCGAAACAAATCCACAAATACGGGCTCGTGTCTTAGAAGCCAGTCTCAAAGAAGTCTTAGGATGGTTTACGGTGACAGCACGTTAATTACTGCAACGCATCATTCACATCCCTCATTAAACCAAATGCTTTTTTGAGAGAAACAAAGCAGTATTGACGCAACTGGCAGATTCCCGCATCGACACTCAAATCAAAAACAAATTTTGAAACCTGGAGGTAGCGGATTTCTAGGAGGTGTCATCATTCGCTCCCTCTTAAAATGGGATCCCAATGCCCCCAAAGTCCTCTCCAAGAAAAAATCCACTCACTGACCCTATGGTACCCAGAAGAAGAAGAAAGAGAGCAGTGGTGTCAAGACCAGGTCACAGCCACAGAAAAAGAAAAGTCCCAGAAAAAGAAAGCCCACAGAAAACAGCTTCTACCCGCAAGAGAGAAACTGCAGCTAGGGTGCAACTTCACATTCGCAAACCACGACCTGCAACGATGGTGACCGCATCTCCAGTAACCTCAGTTTTCTCCGCTTATCCGTTGCTGGTGATGCCAGCCAAACCCAATTTGACACCCATTCTTCCTAATTTGATGAAACAATGGAAATCCGTGTCTCCAGGAACTTCTCCTGCAGCGGTGACACCCTCCTCTTCTTCAGCTACAGTGGCAGCTGCTAACAAAGTACCTGCCCCCAAAATCAAAGTCCAAGAGAGATAGGGCATGTTACAGAGTTTACTGGATTTATCCAAGCAAGAACTGTCCTGATTTAGTCCTTTGCGAACCCCTTCACGACGCGTGATGCCTGTCATCAAGTTGATATGACGTAAAGACAGTCAGTGGCGACGCATTCCAGTATAAAAGACCTGGGCAAACGATGGGGATCAGTGTTTTGTGCGCTCTTAAACGCCCAAAGATGTCCCCTCAAAGAAGTGCACACCACCACTATTGACGTTCTTCTGTCCAGAAAGGAAAAGGAAAGAAAAGAACAGTCTCGTCATCCTAAAAAACGATTAGCCAAGCATCGACATCCCCCCCCCTTAAAAGACACACTCATCCAAAGAAAAAGAGAAGCAACCAAAGGGGAGGATTTTTTTTTACAAATAGTTCGCAGATGATTTCGTCAAAAAGACGGGTTATAAGCCCTAAGACCTACTCAAAAAATACACCCAAAAAAGTAAGATAAAAGGGCGCATGTCGAGCCATGGACTTCAGTGTAGTTTGTGCTCCTGAATGCCCAAAGATGTCCCCTCAAAGAAGTGCACACCTTTACCATCGTCGTTCTTCTGTCCAAAAGAGAAAGGAAAAAAGAAAAAAACAGTCTCGTCATCCTAAAAAACGCTTAGCCAAGCATCGACGCCTACCCCAGAAAAGACACATTCGTCTAAAGAAAAAGAGAAGCAATCAAATGGGAGGATTGTTTGATGATAAGGGAAAAAAGTCGTCACATCTTTGACGAAGCAATAGTCCAAAAAAAAAGAAAATTAAAAGGGCGTGTGCCAAGTCATTGACGTTAGTGCATTTTGTGTGTGTGCCCCGGAACAAACAAACAAGCATGTGTCTGACATGATTTCACTTTGATATTAATTCATTTTGTATATTTATATGTTTGCAAAAGGTCAAGAGGCTAATTGCAATTAATAGTATTATAATTCCACTTATAATTAGTATATTTATCGACCAGACTGTTTGGGACAGACTTACCTTGTATAAATATTGAAAACAAACCTTTACAAATCTATCAACGTTGAATATGATAAAAATGTAAATTTGTACCAGTCTCTATTTTTTTTTTTAGATTATTCTCTCCGCCAATTAGAGTTTGACTCGGTGAATGCCCAAATCCACACAAGGTTTCCGACTCTGCTATAGAAATGTCCGTACCTACACAAGGATTAAGACCTGTGATATGACGTGAATGACCGCACCTACACAAGGTCAAATACTCTACTATATGACAAATAAAGATAGTCAAGTTAGCCATTTTATAACTGAACAGACGAACTGAATTAATTTAAATTTTGCATCTATTACAGGATGAGAAAATATTCGGGTTCTTGTAGTTCTGTAAGATATTTCATGTTGGACACAGATTCACTTAAGAACCAAGTTATAATAACAACAATAATAATAATAATAATAATAATAATAATAATAATAATATTGTACAGTAGTTCTAATGAAAAGATTTAATATGTAACATGCAACTTCAGTTGCGCGCATGCGTAACGTGTATAATTGCAATTATACTTGACAGTGTCTAATATATTTTTTCAGTTGTCTAATTTTAGAAGTCTGAATTTGGAGGTGTTGATATGGATCTGAATTTGGAGGTGTGGATATGGGTCTGAATTTGGGGGTGTGGGTATGGGTCTGAATTTGGAGGTGTGGATATGGGTCTGAATTTGGGGTGTGAATATGGGTCTGAATTTGGAGGTGTGGATATCGGTTTGAATTTGGAGGTGTGAATATGGGTCTGAATTTGGAGGTGTGAATATGGGTCTGAATTTGGAGGTGTGACTATGGGTCTGAATTTGGAGGTGTGGATATGGGTCTGAATTTGGAGGTGTGAATATGGGTCTGAATTTGGAGGTGTGGATATCGGTTTGAATTTGGAGGTGTGGATATGGGTCTGAATTTGGGGTGTGAATATGGGTCTGAATTTGGAGGTGTGCATACGGGTCTGAATTTGGAATTGTGGTTATGGGTCAGAATTTGGAGGTGTGATCTTGGTTCAAGAGCTGTTATCTTCGATGAAGAGCCCTACTTGTGGATGAAACAGTTTTCGTAGTTGAACAAATTCCATACTCTATACACCCTTTATGAATGACCATAACTTGTTCATAGTCGTGTAAATTCATTATTTGATACCACTGGTGGAAGATACAACAATTTTCGTTGTTGTGTTAATTTCTAAATACTGATAACCAATGGTGATAGATCCATAAGTCATATTTGTCTTTAATTTCTATTCATAAATTCATGTTGATTGCTTGTTGATGTTACATGTTATGATTCGTTCAATTTAGGAGTGGTACCATTTTCCTTTCATCAGTTGTCAACCTCAGTGCCATCATTGCGTTGAGTGCATTGTTGGATTTTATGCGCACTCGTTAGGTGTCAGATTTAATCATTTTTCAATCACATTATTAATAAACATCTCCTTCACGAAATTGCTTTTAGTGAGTGCTTCGTTATGATCAAACCACAACCGGGATATTTTGTTACGGCAGTACTGAGCATCAATAATCAAAACAGGTCAGATGAAAATTTAGAATTGATTTTATTATTAGATTAATCATCATATTCATTATATATTTCATGTGCCATGCTTATACAACAATACATATTTAGAAATGTTTTTAAACAAATATAGTATATACATAGGTTGTAAAACTTTGTAGAATATTATAAAATTGTAATTGGATGAAATTCAACAATATATGGAAATTCAATAATATATGGTAAGCGTGTAAAAATAGTAACATAATATCCCCATCTCTTATATATACCAGTGATTAATATGTACTATTTACATATCCTGTAAACCAATAATAATATATATTTCATTACATAATATATATGTTTCTTTCCTAAATATTTATTATGGAACCCTGATATGTATGTGTTTTACTTGTTATGAATGGTAAATAATAGACAAAATACTAATGTACAATCTACGTTTAATATATGCTGTACGTAATTACATTTGTGCTACTATCTTTAAGGTTGTCATTGCCATATTTTCCGGACTCGCGTCTACGTATGGTCAAGAAAAAATATGAAAACAAATACAGTTAAAGTGCAATGGAGAAAGACAATAGTAATGGATATTTATACTATTAAAGGTTGGACAAGGTGTACCACAAAAAGCGACACCTTGTGAATCCAGTATCTGGCAGGCGACTTGGATATCATATCAAAAATGTTGAGCTACGTTCTCAATTGGTAGAACTGAATTGGTATGAAAATTAAATTATTTATCGCTGTGAACTTCTAAAATGGTAGCCAGGTACTAAACTGGGCCAAGAAAGAGGACGTCGGACCTGTCGTAGCAGATAACAGGATTGCAAAAATTTGTTTCGAACACAGGCTGCTTGCATTGTTACATCACAGAGAACGACATTCAGTTCGATTTGCACTGGATAACACCGTTAGGTTGACATCGTCCAAATATATCCACATTATTTAACATTCATTTTGCCGCGTGTACTTCTCGGACTTTCAAAAGGAATATGGACGTATGAGGATCCAAATAAAGTGAATAATTGCCAATTCAAGGTACGTGGTCAAATTCTAAAAAATTACTCATTACTGAAATAATCAGTTCTTAACGCCTACATGACCTGTTTTGACCTTTACTATAAACATATTAAATTTCGAAAGAAATATTGTTAGAGGTAAATATGAAGCTCGTAATGCATAATCTTCATACAGAGACAATGCTAAGAGAAATATGCTCTTTGATGTTCAATAATCATTATTAAACTTTAAAGCAATACGACGAAAGGATCACACTAATAATTACCTTGGAAATGACAAGTTGGGTGATATATTTAATTTCTTCATTCTGATTGCAAAATATCAAACTTTTAGTCACCCTGTGCTTCAGAAACATCAAATGTTTATAAGTTACAAAAGCACTGTTTAATACTCAAAGAAATGAAAAAAAATATTTTGCAAAGTTTTATGATAAAACATGTACTTTAAAGAAAAAATGGACCCGTTTTTTTAAACTCTAACAGCTTGTAGAATACAAAAGCTAAACATGCATCTACTTTTGAGTGTTTAATATTAGACATGACTTCCCAATCTGAGCAATACCCTATATTTTCTTGATGAATGTTAAGACTCGTGTATAGTCCTCATGTGTGTGTGTGTGCGTGTGTGGGAGAGAGAGAGAGAGAGAGAGAGAGAGAGAGAGAGAGAGAGAGAGAGATTGCACAAGCGATCTATTTACATGTATATATTTATATTTATTGATTTAGACTGTGCAAACGAAACGTCATCATTGCTCAATAATTATGCATAACCCCCCTCAACACTGTTTTAGGTGGTGTTGAAAGGAACTGGTACAGTCCTGACAGTCACGAATATAAGTATATAACGTATTTCAGCTAAAAATGTTTGATTCTAACTTTGTTTTACGATAGCAACAGTTCAATGGCATAATCTTAAAGTATATGTTTTAGACTTGGTATTAATACTGTTCGTATTATTAATGATATTGGTGTTGCTATCAGTCCCAATAATAATAGCAGTAGCAGCAGTAGTAGTAGAGCACAATGTTACAAATAATAGAATGGTTCTTAAAAGGAAAGGCAGTCCCTTTAACGATGGTTTAACAGTGACACAATTTTAAGAAACACTTTAAGACTAATTAGGGGAAAGAGTTCATACCACATAAGGAATGATTTAGAAATTTAACCTCTGTGAAAATCCTGACTGATACACCTTGACAAATGAGGTTTTATTTTAGTACTTTTCTTGTAATTTGCTATTTTTTGCAGTTAGAATTCTGAGTAGTAAATGGAATAGCACAATTAATTAAAACAGTAACAACATCAACAACAACGATCGTCATCATATGCTGATGAAACTGAGATGAAACCTATCAAAATTCCCAATAGCAGTATTTAAAAAATAGACACGTATAGGTTTATGAAGCAGAAATCATTCTACTTAGTGACTTATTGCACGTTAGCAGTAACTGTGCAATGATTATGCCCAGACAAGAAAACCCCACCATAATCTTGTTAAGTTATTTAATTCGTTTTAAAGATCATTTTTTCTGTTGAATTTAAAAAAAGAAGTTGACTTCAATTTAAGCATGAAAAACATTGCTTCAAGACCATATCTTAACGACAGACGTAATCACTGACAACTATAGTGTGGCAATGAATCATAAAAAAACAAACATAAAGCTCATCATATAAAATTAAGAAACCTACTGAGAGGTGGGGCAGGGGTGGGATGGGGAGGCTGTGTTTGAGCTGTATACAAGGGAAAGATCAGGCGAGAAGCGCCTAGTTATTTATATTATATCTTTGGGTTTCAAGTATGATCGATTTATTTTGTTCGGTTCTTGGTGTTTAAAATTTCAGAAGAATTTGTAATGTTATTCTGTCTGCAAATCTAAGCTTTCCAAAAGTTCGGATCTTAGGTGCAGGTAAATAGAACATTCAAAGTAGAAGGGGAAAATAATGTGATTTTCAATTACGTTTACAGAAAATAATTAATAATTTAAATCACCAAAGCCGGTCATGCATGTGTGTAAAAGTAACCTCTGTCTTCTTCCAGTAGCAATTGTCCTCTCTCTATCCTGAATGTTCTCTATAGACAGACATTGGTGTAGTTCCATGACGGAAGCAAACGAAGAATATAATTAGATCATTTATATGCCATGGATCACTGCTTTACTAGCATCAGTCACTGCTAATGTCATCTGAAATTACCATCGTTATTCTTCTTGGACATTATTCTCTTTTAGCAAAATCATCTGAGCAGCAGCATAGCTGGTTTCTAGGTCATAGAAAACTTCATCGCTAGAAATACCGTTGAAACATTCAGAATTTTCTAACATTTTAATCATGAATGAAGGGCATCCAGAGAGGAAAATTGTAACATTTACTTTCTTGTACTCAGAGACAATACTTTTCAGTGTGTTGGCACCTTTTGTATCCATAAAGTTAACGTGCCGGCAATCTAGAATGATAATACGAAGCTTTGATTTGTTACTCAAGTTCTCTTTGAATTCAACATTCACAGAGGCACCATCTCTATCTGCGTTGGTGTTGTTTAGATGTTTGAGTTTGAACGATATAAGATCAACATTTGTTTTTAATTCATTTAAATCGTCACCACCTTGTTCGCAGACGAGTTTTCTTTCTTCTGGAAAAGAACTATGTATGTTGTCTATTAGCATTCGCGGGTCTCCAAGTTTTTGATACAGTTTCTTCTGGAACAAATCGCTTGTGGCATAATAAAGGGAATACTCCATTCGGAAGATTTTTATTTCAGGGTTGTCAACCAAACCAGTGTGTTTGTCAGGATTGAGGAAAATGTCTTCCTCAGATGCTTTGATAACAAAATATGAATGTGACATTTGACTTTGAAGAACAACAACAAATAACGAACAAACGATACCACATAAAAGTCCATAAGGAATATCGATCAATATGGTGGTGGAGCACGTGACAACCCACGTGACAAAATCGTATCTGTTGGTTCGCCATATTGATGGAAGTTTCAAAACTTGCGCCAAAAGACTTTTGACCGCCACTATAATCATGGCTGCCAAAACCGGAACTGGGAGTGACGTAAATAAAGGTCCTATAAAAAGTAGAAAGAGCAACATTATAAGGTTAGAAAACGCTGCGTTCAGCGTGGTTTTGGCATTTAAGGCATCCAAAATCAGGTCTCTCGGAGGAGCACCACACGAAGCAAAACAGCCGAAGAAAGAACTACCAACATTTGAAAGACCGTAAGCAATCAATTCCTGGTTGTCATCAATCACATAATTATGCTTAACAGCCATCAACTTTGCCAGAGAATATGTTAAGAAAAATACCAATGCTGCGATTTCAACAGACTTACCTATTATAGAGGAAAATGCTGACAGTTCTGGAATACTAGGCTTAGGAATTCCAGTAGGAATATTTCCAACTACATTTACTCCAAAGTTTTCATGCAATGCTCCAAAATGAGATATAATGGTTGCCAAAATGGTAATGATTACATCGATAGGAATTGGTACCTTTAACTTGGATTTAAATTTCTCATTGACAACATCTTTTACGAGAATAAGAATAACGGCACATGTCAGGAATGTGATAAATGAAGCTATGTTGGTTGAACTAATTTTCGTAAAGATAGCTATGTATGTGAAAACAGTTTTTCCGATCCCTTTAACAAGGGGTATTTGAAGACCAAGGGCCGGCTGGATTTGGCTGGTAAAGATGTGGAACGCAGCACCAGTTGCAAAGCCTCCAATAAATGAAGTTGAGAGGTAAGTCGTGATGATACCAAGCCTAAAGACGCCAAGAAGGAACAAAATTATTCCAGCAAAGAAGGATGATGCAGCAGCGATGGAGACCTTGTAGAGTAGAATGTCCTCAGGCTTAGCAGTGTACGTCGTGTTTGCTTCACTTGAATTATTGAACAAGGCGATGGGTCCTTCTGGAAAGGCCCTGCTGGCTTCAGTTTCAACAAGTTCAGCCGTCGCCAGGGCGATGACTGCATGCGTACCCATGGAGGTATAGGGTAACGTTCCGAATATCATATAAAATATGACAGGAAAGAAAGATGTGTACAACCCGTAGGCTGGGGATAAAGAAGACGAAATTCCGAAGGCCATTCCTTGTGGGAAATGGAGACATGCCACAGAAAGGCCGCTCAGAAGATCACCGACAAAGTACTTACGGAATTTGTACTTTCGTACTACGTCCAAAATCGGCAGGAGTTTGAATACTGCATCTGTCCTCGCTGTATTTGCGCATGCTGCAACAGAATTTGTACATTTCGAACAACAGCTGTGCTCTTCTTTACATGTGCATGGGTATTTAGCATTGATACTCTTCTGAGTGTGAAGCCATCTTCTAGATAACAGATGTTCGCAATGTGGACCGCCGTTTGCAATTGATACTTCGGTGTCCTCTTCAATTACCGAAATGATCCCTTCCTTCAGTGAACTTGGAGCATATTCGATTGATTCTCTGTGAAAAAAATAATTAAATAATATAATTTGTTTCTAAATGTCTGTATACAAAATAATGTAAATATCTACTGTAATGCATACGTCGGATATCGGATTGCTGCAGCCTTCATTATTGTTGTACTTCCGATTCGTTGAATTAATTTGAAGATTAACAAAGAACCGGGGAATGTACCACATGAGTTATTTGTAATCTTTACTACTTGCTCTGTCTGGGTCGACACCCCGCATATTAACGGCAATGCACTTTCCTCGCTGTCTGAGATACCTCACTGAGACACCTCTTTGTAACGCCAACAATTCCAACATATCATTTGAGGTAGAGAATGCAATATCGTAGATTAAAAGAAACTGAATTGACTGATTCCATTTGTTGCAAACCAAACATGAAAGAGGAGAAATATGTGCAGTAACAGCAGGACTCGAAGTCGGAACTTTCCCTAACTTAACTTTACAGGATGCATTACCATTCGATTTAGTTAATGCGAAGTTTCCAGCTAGTGAATACCCAAAGAATGCTGGATTCAACAGTTTTAATGTACTATTTACCTGTTAAAAAAGGTCCATTCACTTTTAAAGGAAATATATACATCAACATTCGCAAAATTAACTGAATGGAACAACCGATGTCGGACAATGGACGATTTTCCATTATTTTCTGTTAAAGAGGTCATATAATACAACATTATGTGACTTTGATGACGAAATAAATGGATAATATAGGATAGTTTTATTACACTACACTAAGGTGAGAGACATAAAAATGAACGACATGTGGAACAGTGGTGTGGGTTTGATCAGCTACTGATAGTTGAAGTTTATTCTATTTCATGATATTAACTGACACACTGTTGAAGTTTGCAACGATTATTATCGCCAATAAAGACTCAATGCCAGTGAAAAATTCATATTAAGCTTTATTGTTTGCTTTTGAAAATCTATAATGATTTAATTTTTGGAAAGGGTATGCTAGTATTTTAATTATGATTTTATTCAAATATTTGTATATTTATCCTCCTTAATTGTTTTCTAGTTGGAACTAATAAATGTGGTCGGGATTTTTAAATCACATGTAATGGCACAGGTTGATCAAGTACAAAAGTTCTGAGTTTGCTTTATTTAATTAGATACATGTTAATCTATGATCAGCCGTTTATTTGTAAAACTACGTCATTATTTTATGAGATATGTATATCATTACTTTTTCTGTGTACTGTAGCATAGTACTCAAGTCGAAATCGTCTTATAATTTTAACTTCTATTGCTGAATCGGACTTGCATTGTTTTCAAATAGGGTCAAATAGTTTACAAAATGACAAAAATGTAATTTACTTTGACAGATTATGTCAACCCAATCTTACTGCTTTCTTAAGTTTAGTATATTTATATGATCAGGCTATGCAAAGAAGGTGAATTTAAGAATAGGGGGTGGAGGTGCTTGTTGTGCCGAAGAGTGAGTTTAATCTTCTAAACTTTTCTGGAGTAAGTTTGGTATATAATTAAAAAAGTTTCTTTTCCTACGTTAATACCGGATATATTTCATCTTGTGGTACCAAAAATATATATTGTAACTCGTGGCTTCGCCACTCGTTATAACACACACACACACACGCACGCACGCACGCACGCACGCACGCACGCACGCACACACACACACACACACACACACACACACACACACACACACACCAAACTACTGCTGATATGCTAAAGCAAAAGGTACATCAGTCTAATGCTGAAATGGTAGTGTCGTAGTGATGGGAGTTTTGTTACACTGAAGTTAGTAACCCTTAACCATCAGGGTAGTAACCATTCCACATCCCGGTGTCACTAATACTTAACCATCAGGGCAGTAACCATTCCACATCCCGGTGTCACTAATACTTAACCATCAGGGCAGTAACCATTCCACATCCCGGTGTCACTAATATTTAACCATCAGGGCAGTAACCATTCCACATCAGGGTGTTAGTAACACTTAACAATGGGTGGGTGGGTGGGTGGGGGGGGTCACCAGTTATTATGTACTTTTGAGCGACGTATGTAAAAGTAAAGTTTTTTGCATTTAAAACATGCCTAGTGGAGAGAATGTTGGAATACCTCTAAGCTACTTTTTGATGTAATGTGGCCGACATTTCTTTGGATATTGTACTTGTGGAAATTGTACATGATCTAAGCACACTGCTAACTAAAATGATGCTCTCTTGTGCTCCAAAAATCAGCCTGAATTAGTCTAAAGTAAACTATCTTTAGCAGCTATTATAATAGGGAAAATTAATTTTGGCAGACTAGACAATGCCAGCATCTAAAAGTGCAATGAATGAATTACCAAATATATAAAATGTACAAAAGTTATCGCCTCTTCTTTTACAATTTACCTCTGAAGTTCAGGAATTTAAAATGACCAAGTGGAGTTAGCATTTTTGTTTTAAAGATTCACATCTGGAGTAAGGCCAGACTGTATACTCTATAACCCATATTACACCCATCAATTATACACCAAAATAAAGGGAATTGAAGGTTCTTTGAACAATACCTAAGATATACAATGTCTTTCTCAAATAGCCATTATAAACAATGGAGAAACCTGGGGAAATTCTTTTCCATTAAAATTTTAATACGAAACTGTAGGGCGCCAACTTGAAACAAATAAAATAAGACTTATGCAACTATTGTTCCTATCTACATATCATTACGTATGATCTTCTGAACAAAATGGTATATTAACATTACTTTAGAGTATATGCAAAACCTTAATTAGCAAGAAATCGCTTAAATATGCCCAAAAGCATTTAAACAACTAAATGTGCTGAAATCAATTGGAAAATACATCACAAGTGAAGAATGACTTGCTGTGTATCGCTTTCTAATCATGGGAAACTTCATCTACTCTCCGCTAACCTGAACCTTCAGCAGTCTCACTAATTTGAGCAAACTTTAAAAATTGTATGAAGGATCTCTGAGATTTGTATTTAATGTTTTCAAGAAATTCTACTCTGGATTTGGCAAATGTATCAACTCTCCAGACCTGAAGGATAAAGACCAGGGACATGACATTTTCCAAATTTTAAACTAAGAACTGACCACCATACTTACATGATCTGGTAGTTTACATTTTTTTTTTTTAAAATAAATAAAAAGATCTTGTTAATATTCTAGTTATGTAAATACCGCGGAGTTTCCAAACTTAAGAACCTTCAGGTATGGACTACAATCTTTTCGGTATGCAGCAGCTAAATTCTGAAATTAGATCCCAAAGAACTTTCAAGAAACCTGATATTTTAACAATGTTACGCCCCCCTTAAGGACCTGATTTAGAAGCATTTTGTTTCTGTAGATTACAGTATTGTACTTTGAAACTTAGCAAAGTTTGCGCCTAGTATTATGATGCGTTGAGTATAAAATTATATATCGGGTAAAATGAGTGGTGAAAGGTTAGATAATTTGATAAGTCCTTCTATCTGACATACCTAAATGTGCATTTTTAGGTCTATATCTATATCTTTTGTACATATATATGCAAAATATATATGCATACACGTATTACACCCATTGACATTCTGCATTTTTGTGTATGACTCATATAGCGATTATATAGTCTTAAACTAACTAACACAAAACACACCAAATTTTGTCAAATTCAACAAATAATTAATTTACCTAGAATAAGAGTGAAAATTTAAAAGGAACTAAAAGTATTGTGAATTAAATCCCAAACGGTCATAAAGGTTATATCACAAGTCAACAAGTATAGAATATTCCGAATGAATTCCGGTGATGTTTCTGAATTAGTTTGAATTTTGAATGTGTTGTGGTATTAATAACCTGAATGTACTAATGTGCCAACAGTTTTGATGTTTTACGAGGATATAATTCAAACTATCCTTGAATGCATTCACAATAATTTACAAGATAGTAATTTAGTCCTAGAGTCAAAGAGCACGTTGTAATTAAATGAATAATTTAAATAAACAAATTAACTGAAATCTGAACACAACAACAAAACTAATTCCACTTTGGATATTTGACCTATATCGCAGTTACCATTTTCTGAAAATACTCAGTCATCTTAATGGAATTTTACGTCAAATTCGTACCCAAGGTCAGGTCTATTTCTAAATCTTTAGTAAAGAATGTTGCAAATAGCAGGTAGAGCATAAATTTACAAGGGGGATACCAATGTCTTGAATTCAAACTCAAGTTAACATGTTTACCTCCAAGTAATAATAATCTTAATATATAAACTAAAATCATAGACAAGTATGAGCTATGTAATATATTATTTACAACAACAAAAACGAACATATGTGAGTAATCAGGTAGGCCTCTACCCTCAATTACTGACTAGGTAATACACACAATATAGATATACATAACACTCAGTACTGTTAGACCGCTCCTGTTGCCTAGTGGTTAGAGCGTCCGCCTCGGATGCGGCAGGTCGCGAGTTCGAAACGTGGCAGAGTCATAACAAAAACTTATAAAAATGGTACTAGCAGCTGCCTCACTTGGCGCTCAGCATTAAAAGGTTAGTGTTAGGACTGGTCGGCATGGTGTCAGGATAACGTGACTGGCTGGGACATTATATTACATGTCTGCGGCACGATGCCCCAGTGCTAGACATCACTATAAACTGCCACACTGCAGACATCTAAGCGATATGACTGAAAACTTGTTAAAGCTACGTTAAAAAATCCTAAGCACACAAACCCAAATCACACAGTCAGTACTGGCAATATAAAATGTATAATTAAGTCAATGATCAACTCAAAGATAGCTCCGTAATTTTTAAGTTTGCACAAACAATTCTCCCAAAACAAGATCGGGTTTAGCTCTGACCAACTTAGTGAAGCATAACACACATCTGAAGATAAATTTGTTTTCTATTGTTGTAAATAAACACCAATTAAATATATATTAAGAGAGAGAGAGAGAGAGAGAGAGAGAGAGAGAGAGAGAGAGAGAGTACCTTATAATTGTTTGCATTCTCCTTGATGGCAAATATCGACTTAGTTTTAGATAGCTTTATCTGTGCATAACGTACAGACACTTACAAGATCTTCTTTTACACCGTCAACTTCAGGTCGTCACTAAATAAAATAGATTGTTTATATGAGACCTCTTTCACTAGATAACAATAGACTGTGTTTATACGGGACCCCTTTCAACAGATAACAATAGATTGTGTTTTTATGAGACCTCTTTCACTAGATAAAATTTAGACTGTGTTTGTATGAGACCTCTTTAACTAGATAACAATAGACTGTGTTTATATATGAGACCTCTTTCACTAGGTAACAATAGATTGTTTATATGAGACCTCTTTCACCAGATAACAATAGACTGTATTTTCATGAGACCTCTTTCACTAGATAACAATAGGTTGTGTTTATATGAGACCTCTTTCGTTAGATAACAACAGATTGCGTTTATATGAGACCTTTTTCACTAGATAACAATAGATTGTGTTTATATGAGACCTCTCAAGATGCAAATCTTACATTATGCCAAATAATACTTTAAATAAAAAATCCAAAGTGCGCAAAACATACATCATTTAAATTATATCCAACAGGAAGATTATGTCGTCACTAGATAAAAATATATTGTGTTTATATAATACCTCTCGTCAGAAAAACGTTACATTCAGCCACATAATACTTTCCAGTATTATGAAAAGTTCTCAAGGCAAACTTTACCTTATTAATCATCACTAAGGAATTATAGTTTATTTTCCTTTATTATTGAATTTAAATGATGTTGTTTTTGAGAACCTTGGATTTGCAAAGCAAATAGCATTTTGCATAACTTGAAGATTGTGTGTGTGTGTGTGTGTGTGTGTGTGAGAGAGAGAGAGAGAGAGAGAGAGAGAGAGAGAGAGAGAGAGAGAAATTTTGTTGTTGTTGTGTTGTTATTTTTTTGGCGGGGAGTTGGGGGTGTTTTGTTTTGGTTCTTTTACTCATAATTCTTGTTTTTCTTTTGTGCGCTAAACAGCAACCCTGCAGATAGGCAGTATTAAAGCAACTGCCTTCTAAAGAATCAAATTTTGAAAAATATATGTTTAATTTCCTATACTTCTTTCATCGGTTCGAAAGTTATCTTAACGAAATGAATATTATTCCACGTAAGGTACGAATACTTTACATCCAACTTACCATGCTAACAGTCAAATAAATGTTGAATAAAATCTCTCTAAAATTCATTTATTTTACATTCAAATAGGCTTCACATTTGTATGTTGTACTATAGTTGTCGTACTCAAAGATAATATAATCCTTACAAAACCAATACCATATCCATGACAAAGGTACTGAACCGGAAAAGGATGACCTTAATAACTTCGTGAAATCAAAGACGACACCTTTAGCGTTTAATCTTTCATGTAAATTGGACTGCAATAAACGTGTTCTGGGCATCTCTTTCAATCTAGTTTTGATGCAAATAGTTCTTGTACTTTATAAACTATATTGAAAATTACAACATTGTATAGTTCCCATAAAGAGGCATCGCTATTTCGACACAACCAGAAACTTAACAAGAGATTAGTCTAGATGACTTTAAGGGTTGTACGGTCTACACAGTTACACTCACACGGACACACACATAGACAGACACACAAAATCCATGTCAACGCTGTCACTGGTGGTACATTTGCTTATTTTTTTGTGTTGATTTTAAATTCTTAAGGGTGGTAGGTGTGAGTCACAAAATATAATAACATTAATATTGAATCAGTAATATGGTTGCCTTTATGGGTAATATGATTGTTCTCCGTCATTTCATGTGTACATAAGATGGATCATTACTATGTATGTATGTATATATGTATGTATGTGTGTCTGTGTGTGTATGTATCTATGTATGTACGTATGTGTTTTTTTGCATGTATGATTGGATGGATCAATGGATGGATAGATGGATGGATGGATAGCTGGATGGATGGATGGATGGGGTTTAACGACAAGTCAGCATAATCCTGGATTTATAGTACCCTACCAAATAGTTTCAAAATATAAAGGAGAAAATTGCGAACAAATTTAGGAAGATAAACTCTTCTAGATAAACGTAAAGAAAGTGAAAGTTTGATTATCCGTATGCATCAGGGGATATAGATAAACAGTCGTCTGGATGATCAAAATTTCCGTAAATTAGGAGAAATGTGAATGGAAATATCTGGATTTTATGGATCCAATAATCGTACGTTTGACTATCTACGGATCCAATAATCGTACGTTTGATTAAATATGGATCCAATAATCGTACGTTTGACTAAATACGGATCGTACGTTTGACTATGGTGGCGCTTTTTAGTTTCTTATTTTGCATAGGATTAGCTTTTTAAAGATAACAAACTTCCCATGTTTTCGACACTGGTTATACTGTGTATTTAAAATGACTTTGTATATATTACGTATTGTTAAAAGAACTTTTAATTTCCTTTATTTGGGTGTATGGTTGATCGGGTAATTTGGTTTTTAGATTATATAGCTTGGCCTTTCTTTAGATGTTCATCTATCAAAACACTGCTCGCTCCACCTTGTCATTACACTTCCTGTACTTCAGAAGTAAAATGTAAAAAAAGAGATAACTTTTTAAAATTTTGTTATCTTTGGTAATTCATTCATTTCAGAACCTGCTATTGTTTAGTCTGGCAAAATTCATTTTTCCCATTTTAATAACTGCTCAAGATAGTGTACTTTAGATACTTTCATGCTGATTTTCTGAGCACATGGAAGCAGTCATTTTGGTTAGCTGTGTGCTTAGAGCAGGTACAATTTCCACAAGTACAATATCCAAAGAAATTTATTTTTAAAAATGTGAATTTTTTGCCGTCTCAATGGATGAAAGAAAAGAGACTTATCAGTGTTATTAAAGATCACTTGAAGTAATACTATTGACTCCATATATTCACGTTTCCTTTAACAGTTTTGACAAATACGAATGCCAAAATATCAAAGAGCTGAAAAACATATGCTTCACTATCAGTAAAAGCCTAGCTGTGGCAAAGTCACTGTTAAGTGTCCAAAGATTATATTAAAGGTGGGTTGAAAACGTTAAATATAGAAAATGTATAGTTGCATTAGAACCTAGCTTAGTAAAACTAATAATGAATGACACAACCAGTTTCCATGGAAACTAATCATTATTGAGATGCTACGACCATTGGAAGGACTATTCTGCGATTTAAATATAATTATGACGAAACACAAATGAGATCCAGAATACAAAGACCAGAGTTTTATAAGAATATAATTCAATCGTTGTGCAAACCCGTTTATTCTTTCTATTCTAGTCGTATGTAGGAACAGTTTTATGGAACAATTTAAACGTATTATATAATAATACCATCTTGTATTTACTTTTTTTTTAAAGTGAAAAGCACGAATACCCTGAGAGACAGGTATCATCAAAATACAAAAAGTATTTAAAATTTGATGAAATAATCATAAACATGTTGAATGCTACGCTCTGATTTCAGCAAATATCATATATTAACAACATTTATACCATGTCAGTGTATACAAAAATGGAAAGATAATGATATTAATTAAACAAGCACACAGTATAAGAAAAAAGGATAGATTATGCTCCGTATATACTCGTGCATAAGTCAAGTCTATCTGCAAACAACATATACCCTAAGATGACGTCCCATAATGCACCAGCTGTTTAGGGTCACTGGAGTTTGCGTTTGCACCTGACTTATACGCGAATATATCCAATACATTTTATATCATAAGTCAATAGAAATTGAAATTAAGGCTAATACGAAATTCACCTTTGCCATAAAATTTAAAAAAAAAAAAAACTTTCAGTGTAAATGCATTACCGGCAAATTAAGGAAATGCATTTTAATTTTTATTATTGTGAAAGTGAGCCAAAAAGTAATTCTTTGTATCGTATATTTAAGTGTCAACTACAAAATCTTCTTGGTGAAATAATTTTCATATTTGTTTCATTCATATATTTCACATATGAAAAATATATTCTATTAACGTAGGAAAGAATATATCCTTTATTTATTATATACTTATGTGTGAAATATAGAACCTTATTGGCGAAATAATTTTCATATTTTTCATTCCTATATTTTCACATGTGAAAAATATATCCTTAGATTTCCCATCATGCCATGACACTGTTTTTAAATCATCTTTGACAGAGTTAGGTCAGCATTTTTTAAATAGAAATTACCCTATTGACATCATTAATACTGCTTTCCAAAAGGTATCTTCTCTTACACAGCTTGAATCTTTATAATGTCAAATCAAAATAGAAATGAAGATATCATTCCTTTTGTTATTGAATGTAATCTAAGTTTGCCTAATATAGGTAAGATTATCAATAAATATTGGGATTTATTTAAATTATCATGTAAAGCAAGTGTTAAATCACAACACGAAAGCAAACCCACACTTACTTATAAAAGGACTAAAATCTTAAAGATTTCCTGATTAATTCTAAACTAGAAAAAACATCATATAAAAAGGGATCATCAACTAAATGTAATAGACCTAGATGTTTGCACTGTTCTTTTATTATGAAAATACTTCTTTTAATAGTAATAATACGAAAGATTAAAAGAAACATTTACTATGCATGGTGATACTAATTGTGCAACATGAAATGTTATTTATTTCATCACATGCAAAAAATGTGGCATCCAATATATTGGACAAATCAGTCAACAAATATCTAAACATATGAACTAACATAGATCAGACATAAACAATTATATCGATCAATCATTTTCATCTCATGTTGCCGCACATTTTAACAAGAGTTCCCATACTTTGCAAGATTTTTCCTTTCAACCTATTGTTACAGTTGATTCTGAGATGGAACGTCTGTTAAAGGAAACCTATTGGATTCACCATCTTAATACGGTATATCCAAAGGTCTAAATTCCAAAACTCTATACGACATTCATTAATCAAATTTTTTTTTTTATTTTTTTTTTAATTTAGTCCCGTTTTTGCAATTAGTTAAGAATATTTTTATATTATTCTAATTTACAGAATAACTTAACTAGTGAAAGTATAAACTATTATCATAAATGTAAGTTTACCAATTCTTTAAAAATGAAAGGGCATTTTAAAATTAATTCTCAATATATAATGATCAATTATTTATAAAATACCTATTTATTTTATGATTATAAGTATTATGCACGCCATAATTTTTATTATATAATTTGAATTCTGATGAAATATTGAACATTAGTCAATAATATATCAAGGTATAATATATTATTTGTTGTTTTTTTTGTAAAATGTGCACGCCAAGACTAACAATAAAAAAAATAAGTATAAATTAACATTTCTTATAAAGTTCATATCTGATATCATTTTCAAAATATCAAAAAAATTATACCATATAAAACTATGACATACACAAATTAGCTCAATTTGTAAGAGATCTTAAACGTTATAAAAGATAAGATATGTTTATACGCTAGGAGGCATCTTAAAACGTATATAAAGATTTCTTATAAACCATATCAGATACGTATGATAGTTCATAAAAATTTGTCCTAAAGTTTATTAGAGAACATATATAATTTATTATTAGTAATTGTTTGCCACTTTTAAAATAGTTAAAGAATATTTACCTGTTTACCTAATCTTCCGCTCCTATTTTGACCGAACAATGGCTGCTATAACTGTCAGAATCATCCGCAGGACTGGGAGTATTATGGAATACGAACTGTCACGTGCCTCCGATGCTCTGATGATCCCATAACTTGCCTTAAACAATATTACCCTTTCACACACAATCGACAGGAACTTTTTCTGGTGCAGAACTTTTCTTAAACATCAGTTGTACGAATAGGTGACAAGTTAAAAATTAATATCCCATGACCAATCCGCCCACCAAACTCTTACCCAAGGCTCAGATGTTCAAATTCAGTCATCTAGAAGTTACGTACATTTTCTTAAGATTCTCTGTATTTATGCGCAGTTTCGATATATTTGAGTTACTTAGCATTAAATAATAATCGTAAATTTTTTGTATTTGCACATGTTTAGATAGTGGCTCTCGAAGGTTACCCATTAAATAATGATTGCTGAAGACAGACAGAGATGCAGACGTTATTTTCCACTTTCATAAAAACAAAACACATTGGAAAGCTAATTTCAGTATCTATCATATGAGCAGAAGCTAACAAGAAATTGTGTCGTTTATAGGTGTAAACAAACGTGACATTTTTCTTTTTTTAATCACACATATGTTTGTTATGTGCGGTCGGTTGCAATAGCAAGCATGGCTACATTTCACAACATAAATGAGTGTTCATATCGTTAAATTGACTGCATTTGTTCATGGTCTTAGGACGTATTATTGCGATGCATGAACAATGTGTATATTGAATGGTCAATGAAGCACTCATTTTGTTGGTCCTGTTGATCTAGTAGTTTTGTATGGGACCTACTTCAGATGTACAGATTGCTTGTGTTAGTCCTAGCTTTCTGTAAACTTTCCGACCCCATTTAGACACTTTGACATTTATGTTGAGATGTGGGGTAAGAACGTATTTTAAGAAGATGGTTACCTTCTTAGAAATTACAAGTATAACATTCGATTTGTATTGAATCAGCAGACAAAATATAGAAATGAAAAAACAATATGAAATTATTTCGACAATAAGTCTCTATCTCATGCTTTTATCCACCAATATGTGGAATATTCTTCGTGTCATCCCATGTCATCTATAAACGGTATACCATATCTAGGCCAAAACACCGACGCACTATTTCAGATGAATGTCAATTACAAAATTCGTTGAATGAATTAAAAACATATTTCCATGATAGAAATTATCCTACACATATCATTGACTCTGCACTGAACAAAGCCCGTAATCTTACTCAACATTAGGCTTTAAACACAGCAAAATGTACAACAAAGAAAAATATAATTCCTTTCACAACACAATATAATCCTTCATTACCTAATATAGGCCTTATAATTAATAAATATTGGAGTCTCCTAAATTATCAAATAAAAACAGCTTTAAAACACTTTACAAAATAAAGCAATTCTTGCTTATAGAAGACCCAAGAACTAAACAGACAGAAAATAAAAAAAGATAGTTTTCGTCTTCTAAATGAAACAGACATCGGTGCTCTCAATGTACAAATATAAGAGAAAGTACTTATTTTAGTACCGCCAATACAAAAGAGGTATTTTCTCTACGTTATAACTCTAACTGCGTATCAACTGATGTGATTTATTTGATAACCTGTAAAAAATGTAACAAGCACTATGTTGGACAAACGCTTCAACAAGTTTCTAAGAGAATGAATAATCATCAGTAGTGAAGGGGGATACTTTAGCGACCATGGGACTTTTATGTTAAATTTGGTCGTTTGTACTTTGGCGACAAGAAGAATTTAACATGAGGAATATTGGAACTCTATAGCGACAAAAATATTGGATCTGTTTAGCGACAAGGGAAATGGAACAAGGGCGACGTCACGGTACTGGAAACTGACAACAATGTTGCAAGTGGCTGACCTTAATCGGGCTGAACAGTGAATACGCGTTACTCTAGGGACAATAGAAACATGTATAGAGACATAGAGAGAGACAAATAAATAAATACACAAACATAGATTTATGGACATAAATCTATCACACACAAAAATCGACTAAATATTTTTTGGAAAATGAGAACAGATATCTTTTCCAGGCAATGGAGTGGCCCTGAAAAGGTCCTTTGGGTTTCTTCTTCTAATTTCTGCCTTGTCTTTTTCTCCTCCGCCAACATCCTATTTTCTCCACTACATTCTTCTTTTTCTTCTCCTTTTCATTCTCCTCTTCATCCTTCTCCTCTATCTCCTCTCTTTTTCTCTTTTCATTCTCCTCTTCTTTTTCAGTCTTAGCATTCCAGGCCCTTACTTGTTCTTTTTCCTCTTTATCCTCCTTTTCTTCTGTTTTCTCTTTAATCAGCTGCTTCAGTCTGTCCTTTTCCTTCTTCAAATTATTCAGTTCCATTTTGAGTCTGTGAGGGCTATACGCACCATACTCCATTCTCACCAACATCTCCTCCACCAATCCCAGGTCATCCACTACCTCTTGCAATGTCATCATTTTGTCAATTTTGTTAGAAGATATCTTCGTTTATTCAGTGTTGAATAGCGGATTGTCTCAAGCACGGACCTGAAGGAAAACATCCCCTCTCACCAACTACACATATCAACTACCAAACAATCCACAGTGTTGAGAGTGCTAACCTAAAATAAATTTTTATAGAAAACAATATACACTAATACGAAACGTTTTGTGTTTAGGGACAAGTGTTTTTGTTAAGGGAAAAAACAAACACACGTTGAACAGGGACAAGGGTTTTTCTGTTAAGGGAAAAAACACAAACGCACGAACAAATGTACGCGACGCACACAAACAAACACACATACAAACGTACCCACATACACTTACAAACGTTCGCACACACTAATATTTTTTTGGCAATTTGATCAGCCTCTCTTTTCTAAAGATCTGGTTAGCCCTTAGAAGGGCTCTTTTGTAGCTCCAAATACACCTGGTTAATGGTGACACTTCCCAGGTCGGGCACAACACACGCAACGGCGACTCCAGTCACTCTCCCAATTGACATTTGTTCTTGGGAGTGCAGAAGGGGATTGAGTGTCCTCATTATCCCAATTCTCACTCTGAGGGATAGTGAAGACATCCCTCCTTCTTCTTCTATTCCACACGCGGGGATGATGAGATCTCTGTGGCTCACACTCTTGCCCTGTCTTTCCAACTCCTCCTCCCAGTTTTCCATATGGGGAACAGCGACTCTTGGTAGTGGTTGTGGCTGTGGCTGTGGTTGACATGGTGGTGCTTGTAGTGGCTGCGGATGTGTCCTCACCATGGGCTTGACCTCAGAGACCTGTCTTAGCATCAGGTGAGGTAGGATCTCTCTTTTCGTTTCCTTCTCCTCTTCATTCTTCTTTCATTACTCCTCCTCTTCTATCCTGGCACTTTCCTGGATCGCCTCTATGGCCAGTTGGTCCAGGATGCGCCTGGCATACTCCAGGTGCATTGGGAGTTCCAACATTTTACTGATTCTACTTGAATATTAACGAGTGAATGCTGGGTTAGCCAGACTGTCGAACGCATCGATTTATATGTCTGAAGCACGGACGTGAAGGAAGACATCCCCTTTACACAAAAACTAACAATACCCACTCGACCATCAACAACCTAAAAGAAACACTCACGTTCACTTGTTTCCTACAAACACACTTTAATACCACTCCTACATATAAAAAACACAGTGACTATGTTACAAGCCAGGAAATCGAAGTGTTTATAGGCACACTTCTATTTTTGACCTACAGACAAACACACAATGACAAATATTTTTGCAATTTGACTAGCATCTCTTTTCTAGACTGTTTGGGGTAGCCCTGAAAAAGGCTGTTTTGTTGGGGGCTTATGTCAATCTCTTTTCGTCTAAGATTGCGTCACCTTCTGGCTGCAGGCTTTCCCACAGGATAGGGTCTGCTTCTTTGGAAAGATAGGAGAACTCTTTCGTGTCTACACGACAGTCCACAAAACCTCTGTCTGTCTCCTGTTGTTGTTGCTGCTGCTGCTGTTGCTGTTCTCTCTGCTGTTTCTGAAGTCTATGCTTCTCCGTCCATTCTTCTTCTTCTTCTTGATTTCGTCTTTAATCACCTCTTCTATCAGGTCTTGGAATACTTTTAACATCCTGACATTCTCTATCTCATCAGGCTTGGGTATCAGGTTTTGCCTGACACGATGTAAATTCATGTAGGCTTCGTTCAGCTTTGCTGGTCTTAAACACATCTTCATAGGCTGTCAAGTCAACAATGGATGGTCCGACTGGAGACCGCTTCGGTTTATATGGCTTAAGCGCGAAAGCGATAGAAAACACACCTACGGTTCTTTGGGGGTATCAACGCTATATCTTATCTCATGGTGAGAGACAGAGACAAGTCAAACAGCATGTACAATTAAAACAAAAGTTTTTGAAATAAACCACCAATACTTTTTTCAAAAGATAACATTTTCATTCAACCAACAGTTAACCAACATATAATATAACAATTAATACAATATCAAATAATTCATTTTTGACAAGGCTGACAACGTTTTGAAGTTAGGTTAGACTTCCACTGATGGAGGTCATGTGGCCATTGATGTACACTACGTTTCCTAGCTAAAGACAAGAGATATCCATAATGGTCACAAAACCATCGATCTACTTTTTCTTCGTTTCTAGAAGAGTCACGATCAGAATAAGTCATTAAATGTTCTAAGGGATATCCAAGACTGCGTTGATGAAGAAAATACACACAATATTGTCCACACACCACAGAATCTGAGCCTGATGTAATTTCACATCATTGAAGCGATTCGTTTTGGCATTTCTCCTCATAAAGTCCATGATGTCGTCTTCCAAAGGCGGTAATCCATACGAATCAAAATACTCCACACAACCATCTTTGGGGAAGTAGACGGCTACCCAGTGGGTTCCTGGGAGATAACTGTCGTCCGTGTTGATGACTTAAGCTTGATGGTCTTTAGGTTTGCGATGAGAAAGTTCATCTTTAGCACACACGACAGGATTCCAAGAAGCGGTGTATGAACCGTTTTTCAAAAGGTAATAAAGTTCCCAGGTATCCATTTTGGTTTGTGATTTTTTTTTCTTGTTTCACAGGTAATGATAATTCATCAATTCAATCATGACTTTTTGCTTGAAAATCTCTGTCAAGTATCGTCTCTTCGCTTCGTCTCCGTACTCAGGACCAGGAGAGATTCGATACGATGGATCTCCAAAGCAGTCAATGGAGGGGAGGAATGATCACGCAAGTCTTTATAACACTGCTTCTTCCGAGATGAGACCTCAAGTGTCCTCCAGATACTCGTCCAATTTTTCTTCTTGACTCATCATCAGACAATTATTGTGTTGAATTTGACTGCGATGCTCGTTGTGACATACATTGTAATCTTTCTTGGTTAACCCTGTAATGGTTTCTGCCAGATGTTTAGCAAAACCGGACACTAAATGTTTTTCTTGGTCTGGCCATCTGGATATCACCATCACCTCTTCGTCTTTGTCTTTTTTGGTGGGGGGTTCTGCTTCCACGATATACCTCCCATTCCATTTGCAAAGATTCTCTATCATTCAAAGAGGGACAAGAGTCTTCCATAGCTTCTAATAGTCTAGAATGACTTCTCTCAAACTGTTGATTTCCATCGTATAGTCGAATTCGGCATACAGGATGACGTTCACCGTTTCATCAGGGTCTCGGTTTGTAAACTGAAGTTCCACACGAATCTGGTCGGAGTTTATAGGGTGGAAACGTCCCTTGTCTCTGCCTTGGTCAGGAGTGAAATTAAAGATCCATAAAGCGTAACCTCCTGTATATTCGTCCTACGTAATACCGTGATTGGTGTTGGTCCCTAACTATCCGGTGGCTTCGTACAGGGACAAGTACGATCTTACATAATTCTTCTGGGCAAAGTCAGGTTCGAAAGGTCTGGTACACAAGGTCTTGCTATCTCGACTGACTTCGAATTTGGCCACACCAAAGTGTTGAAACTGGAAAGGATTTTTTTGGCAGGGTCTGTTGAAGGCTTTATTGCTAACGATACCAATGATTAGACGCTTGGGTAACTGTCCTTGGAACAGATGATCTTCGATCATGGATCGCTGTCCTCTGGGAATCGTGAAGGTTTTCGAATACTTGGTTTTCGTTCTACTCAAAGTGTGACTGATGTCGTTTCCCACTTGAGGTAACATTTCCACGCGTCGTACGTAGAGTCGGGCGTTTTCGATGATGGTTTTGTAATTGTCAACTGCAGCCATCAAATGGAAAGCGGCTTTGCTACGATTCAGTTTGAGACTGACGTCCACTGCGTTCAGCAAACACTTCTCTTGCAACCACATGTCCAATTGCAAACGATCCATCAGTTCTAAACTACGGCTTAGGTTGATTTTCTCTTTACGGTCTTTAAATCCCACATTGTCGTTACCTAGCTCTTCAAACTTGTCCGCTTTTTCAGGTTTCCATACCACGCAGGCATCCAGATGACTGTTCTTTGCTTCTTTTCCGTACGTCAAGAGATTTCCGAGGTAGGCTCGGCAAGGGTAAGTATCCATGCTATAGCTGACTAGTTTGTTATTCAAGTACAAATCCACTCCGCTGAACAAGGAATACATGAAATTGTTGACGGGGACTACTGCCTCATCGGCCTTTAGATTGGGACCGTCAGTTGTGTCAATCACTTTGACTTTCCACTACAAATAACTGCTATTCAGATCGATGTCATCTTCGGGCTGCCCCTTGGTTTCAAACTCGATGGGAGCTGAATCGTCAAAGAGGAGACGGGATGAAATTCTATCCATTGGGATTCTTGCATCGTTATCATAGGGGGTGGAATGGCAAACAGATCCCGTTCTGACTTGGAACATGCGCAAGACTCTCGGTGGATCATTTATGTCTCTCTGTGATTTAATAATCAAAAACGTCTAATTCTCGGGCGGTTCTTCTTTTCTTGGTCTTTCTTGCTCATGGTGTGTGAAGACCTCTGGAGGGGTGTCTTTGTCGTCGTCTCTTTCTGCCTTGTCCTTGCTGTGGCGTCAGGGAAACAGGAATGCCTGATTCGGCAGTCCAGGACATTTACAGGAGTTTCTCTTCGGCCCAAAATGTTTTTTCCAGTTTGAAGCAAGACATTGTTTCCTGCTCTCAAGAAAGCTTCTTTGGGGTTTTGTTTGTCGATGATGACATTTTGGAGAAATTCTTTGCCTTGCGTCAAAGCGGCATCTTTCAAAGCGTGCAGTCCTCGAGTCACTATCGGTTTCAAAACGGGGGCTACCGAACGAAACGCTGATTTCAACATATCTCTTGAACCATGTCCTCGCTGTTGAGCGATTCCTCGGTACACAAGATACATTGACTTACAAGTCGTTAGAGAATCGTTTTCGAAAATGGAGTTTCAACGTAACTTTTCCTTTGGTGAATGGAATAGTTTGTCCCAGATTTCCTTTTATAGTAATGTTGACAGTGTCAAATTGCAACTTACTGACAGGTAAATAATGAGGATGTACAAATTCGAGGTGAACTTGGTAGGTGTTTCCACCTTCCTCGTCAGCGGCCGTGGCAGAATCAACTTTGAAAGGAATGACTCGCAGCAACGGTACGGAGGTATGTCCCACCATGTAGTACTCCACCACATCAGAGTACACAAAGATCAGATTTATTCCTTGGTGCAGTTCTACCTGGGATCAAAAATACTTCCCAAAAGCCATGTTGCTGGAAATGATTGGTATGGATCCACCCTTGAGAATCTTGACGTCTCCACCCAAAATGTCATACAATTCAGGGCAAAATCTATTACCTACCACTTTGCCCTCAGTAGGAAATTTCATCAGTAGGCGTCTAGCTACTTTATGGCACTCGATCGTGACACTTTGTTTCGTTTTGTCCAAGGCTTTGCCAAACAGTGCATTGAACCTTGCAGCAATCGTGTTCACCAGATGTTGACCGCTAAAATAATAGCCTGCAGGAATTTGCAACAGATAGGTGAGCCATGGAAATTTGTCGGTCGGTGGTTGTATCTTACTGTCACCTACAGTCTGATCCTTCAAGGTTTGTTGTATTTGTCCGTCACAAACGTCGACCGAAAAACTGTTTTGATTTTCAGGGATGTTTTCAATTTTTGTAGGATGAATCATTTCGACCAAAGCCACTTCTCAATGGGCTTCGTGATCTATTTGGATGACCTGAGGTAATTTTGCCGTGAAACAGCACACAAAGTATTGTAGGGAAACACATCCATGGAACTGTCACTGGGTAAAATTAAGTAAAATTGGTTATTCATAATTCTGCTGTCCTAGGGGCCACTGGAGGTTAGAAGAGTGTCTAAAGGAGGATTGTTGTTGTTCTTTTAGTGGTGACTGTTGGGAGGGTAACTGACGTTGGACGCAATGCTCCAGTTGTTACCGTTAGAGTATTTCAGGGAAGGAATGGGGAGAAGGTAACCGATCGAACTCCTCAGTAAAATAGTCTACAATTCTTTGTCTTCTTGTTGCAAACTCAAACTGGCAATGGCAGCACCGATAATACAATACACCACAAAGATCTGGCAGAAAAAGACGATTTGCGTTTTAGGCACACGTTCTCCACACCACACCCACAAGGTCTTGCACTGAAGAACTCGGTGAAGGAGTGGTCACTGCTGTGGTAGTTGAGCTGTGTTGAAGGGCATGATGGTCACTTCTTTTTATAGTCGATGACTTGCGAAGCGTCGATCCAAGAGTCAAACTAGGAGGATATCCTTTCCAATGTACTTTGACTTCTTTGAAACGTCGTTTTCCCACTTTACGGATTCTTCGATCGATAACGTTTTCGATATCGTACACTTCGTCTTCTTTTTGGTCACGCGTTGCAACTCGGGTAGGTAAAAAGTTCCTTTTAACACTTCCCCGTTCATGTCTTCCAATTTATAGACGGTTGGATGACAGCTACGCACTCGTCCAGTGACACGAAACAATTCGGTGGTCCAGTTGGGTAAGTAACCTTTGTCGGAAGTGCGTTTGGTTTTGCCAATGCGTACCCAATCTCCTGTCGTCAACACCTCACCTTTCTTGGGGAAAGCCACAGTAGGGGACGTACCAAACAGGGGCGCAAAGACGGTTACTTTGTTGTCCCGAATCACTTCTTGGGAGGCACATCCAATGGTCCGATGGTTGTACGCTTGGACCAGGTGCAGTGAGACGTCGATGTACTTGAGAGTGTGTTGATGCGTAAAATTTTTCCACATGCCCTCTTTCAAGGTGCGTTGAAAACGTTCCACAATGCTGGCTTTGGTTTCGGGTATCTTGGTGGTGAAGAAATGAATGTCTCGTTTCTTCAATCCTTTTTGGAAAGCTTGGTTAAAAGATTCAGTACCTTTGTCGGTTTGCCATCGAAGAGTGTGACGACCACTTTTTTCAACACCAGTTTGAGAGCTCGCACTAACTCAGTGTTTGTTTTGGAAATCAATGGCACGACCCAGGCAAATTTGGAAAAGACATCGATGGCACAAAACAAATATTTGTAGTCATGACTGTAGGTGGCCAAATGAGAGACATCGTCTAAATTGGTTTGCCACTGATGATCGATGCCCTCCACTCGGGTGCGATTTCTGGAAAATTTTCGTCGAATGGATTTGTGTAAGGTGTACGTGGCTTGTTCTTGTAACCATCGTTGCACTTGAGGTAAACAGACACTTTTCAGTCGGGTTTTGGCAGCACGATACAATTTCTGAAATTCTCCGGAACCCGCGGGATGGGATCGATCGTAGTATATGCTGGCTAACACATTCTCCGTTAGAACTTTTTTAAATAAGTCACCCACTCTTCACTGATACTACTCTTTTCTTCCCGTGGTATTCTCTTAGATTGTAATGCTTTGCGTGGGGGACGAGCAGTAGGTGTCGAGGAGGAGGAGGATGTCTGAACATGGGTAATCAGTTCTTCTTTAACTTCTGCCTTTATCTTCCTTTTCTCTTCTGTGGAAAAAGGGGTTGCCATTATCTTTTTAATCCAACCAATTCTGGATGTAGGTGGTGTTAACTTGCGTACTTTCTCTGGTAGTGTTTTTAATTTGCGTACTTTTTCTGGTGGAGTTTGAAACTCTTCTTCTCCTTTTTCTGTCTTTGTCACTGTAAGTAGTGGTGATGGACTTTTCATCAGGGTCTTAAAATCTTTCAGAGTCGGTTGAGCTGTTTCGTCTGAAGGTTTCTGGTGAAAGAGTTGAAGTTGCTGCAACACTTGACCGTACCGTTGAGATTTTTCCGTTTCTGAGAAATCGCTGCGATCCATCAACGGTTGCAGTTCGTGTTGTAACTTGGATATCTCGGTCAAATAAGGATTGGGAGGTACATGCGGGGTCTGTTGTTCTTGCCAACGATGGAATTCCATCCATCTTTTGACTCCAAAGACCCCTTTTACCTTCTTGATCCTTTCTATCTTTTAGTCAGTTTTGATGCAGCACTCCCTCCAGGCCTGTAATCACTGGCGCCAATGTGGCTTTTAGTATGGGT
This sequence comes from Megalonaias nervosa, assembly GCA_016617855.1. Lineage (NCBI taxonomy): Eukaryota > Metazoa > Mollusca > Bivalvia > Unionida > Unionidae > Megalonaias > Megalonaias nervosa. Next base: position 9,715 of record JAECUM010015138.1, on the reverse strand, counting down.
GCTAACAACAGGTGCACAAATCCTCCGCGTTGTACCAATATCTTTTTCTTTTGACGGATGGGTATTTTCTTTTGGACCATTTGGCGAAGTACGTGTCGATGCTTGGCTAAGCATTCTTTCTGATGTTGAGACAAAGGTGTCGTTCCTTTTAAGACATTCAGACAACATTCGCACGCGGTATCGATGACGTCTTTGGAGGCGGTGTGAATGAGTTGTTTTCTCATAGGAGAAGGAGCTTTGGACAGGACGGACAACACGTCCCAATGTTTGGCTAAACGAGGAGGCAGTTCTTTCCTTTTCTTTTCTTTGAGAGTAGAAGAGGGATGGCTTCTAGTAGGTGACATCTTTGTTTGTTCCGGGGCACACACAAATTACACTGACGTCGATGACTTGGCACACGCCCTTTTATCTTATTTTTTTGGGTGTAATTTTGGATTATTTTTTAAAAAAAAAACTGTTTGAACACATGTTCTACAATTAAAGCGCCAAAATATCCTCCCCTTTGGTTGTTCCTCTTTTTCTTTGGACGATGGTGTCTTTTCAGGGGGAGATGTCGATGCTTGGCTAAGCGTTCTTCGGATGCGGGTCAAACGACGAAACTGTCCTTTTCTTTTTCCTTTTCCTTTTTGGACAAGAGAACGACGATGGTGGTGGTGTACACTTCTTTTAGGGGACATCTTTGTTTCTTCAGGAGCACACACACTGACACTCATCGTTTCGCCCCGGTCTTTTTTTATATAGCGGAATCCGTCGCCTCTGATTGTCTTTACGTCGTATAAAGTTGATGACAGGCATCACGCGTCGTGGAGGGGTTCGCAATGGACTAGATCGGGACAGTTCTTGTTTGGATAAATCCAGTAAACTCTGTAACATGCCCGATCTCTCTTGGACTTTGATTTTGGGGGCAGGTACTTTGTTAGCAGCTGCCACAGGGGCTAAAGAGGAGGAGGGTGTCACCGGTAGAGGAAAAGTTCCTGGAGACACGGGTTTCCATTTTTACATCAAATTAGGAGGAACGGGTGTCAAATTAGGTTTGACTGGCATCATCAGCAACGGAGAAGTGGAAAAACCCGAGGCTACTGGAGACTCAGTCACTGTCGCTGCAGGTCGTGGTTTGGGAACGTAAGGTTGCGTTCTGACCGAAGTGCCTTTCTTGCGGGTAGAAGCTGTTCTCTGGGGTCTTTCCTGGGGACTTTTGTTTTTCTTTTATATATGACCTGGTCTTGACACCACTGCTCTTTTTTCTTCTGGGTACGTTTGGGTCGGCGAGTGGTTTTTTTCTTGGGGATGACTTTGGGGGCATTGCGATCCCATTTGTTTTCAAAATGATTTGCTTCATGGTTTGAGTATCGATGCGGGGATCTGCCAGTTGAGTCAAGGCTACTTTGTTTCTCTAAGAAAAGCGTTTGGTTTGATGAGGGATGTGAATGATGCCTTGCAGTAATTGGCGTGCTGTCACTGTAAACCATCGTATGACTTCTCTGAGACCAATTTCTAAGACACGAGCACATATTTGTGGATTTTTTCGCGACTGGTGCTGTACAAGGCACGAATCAATTTGACGGGATGAGACTGAAGGGACGTCATCTTGATGATGTGTGAGACAGACCAAGAGTTTCCGATGTTTTTTTAGATATTTTTGTTAAGTCAACGGGGACGTGTACACGACAGGCTCTCCGTTTTGGCATCAGTGGTGAAAGAGATGGGTAAGAGATCGCAAATAATCGGGGGTGTGGTGGGGTTTTTTTTTAAATCCACGAGTAAATAGCCGTGAGGGGTTTGAGTGGCATCGTCGTACGCATGAGTCAGCCAAGGAGTTCCTAACTGTTTGGCTAACACTTGCACTTGCGATTTATCCCTAGGGCTTTGAAACAAGACCACGTAATGAGCATTGACACTGATGGTGCGATGGGTTTTACATTGTTGAAACAAATTTTGGGTGATGCAAATGATACTGGCATTACAATGATGCCCTTTGCGCGTAAACCACAGTTTAATTTCTTCGTCTTCTCCTAACATGCCGTCGGGTTTATGACACGATCCCGTCGTCTTCACCAGGAATGCCGTCCACAAACACGATGGAATCGCCTTGACTTATGCCAATTGCCACTCTTTGTAACACCACACGATACTTTGAGGTGGACGATCGATCAAATGATGTTTATGTTCGATCAAACGTTTGACAAATTCTGTTTTGCCTGAACCGCTCGGTCCAGCAATTAACATGTTAAAGGGATGACGAAGATACAAGGCCTCCCAACTGGCACGATCTAAGTTTTCGTCGATGACTTTTTGAAAGCGGAGGAAGAGGGAGCACAGACAGCAAAGGTAGCCATAGTGCAGGGAATGTCACTTTTGAAACGAAGATAGACATGACAAAAGTTTTTATACTTTTTTCAGGAAACGTTTATTTCGAAAACATTTTTAAAATGGAGCACGGAAGACAAAAATACATAAAAGCCAAATGATTAAGTACATCGATAAAATACACATCAAAATGATCAATGTGGAATATAAACAAGTCACTGTACAACATTTTTGGTGACGAAGGTGTGGTGTCCTAGGGACAGTTTGTAATGTTCTTAGAGGCTCTACACTTGACACAGTCACACACAGGGGTCCTCCCAGAATGGCTTTCGGGGATGGTACCTCACAGTACTGATCGTGAAGAACCCACAAGGAATCGGCTGGTAAGCAAAATCCCAGAAAGCAAGTTACTAAGACTCACACTACACGACGACCTAAATTCAATGGATAAACTTTTCGCAAAAAGCGTTGGTAATCCACCACAGTCTGAATAATGTCATCGATTTCCTTCCACGTCAATCGTAATATCACTAATGATAAAGGTCGTGGCAGAGTAGCCAGTTTTTCATACCCTCTATTGTTGAAGGTAATAAGTGTACTTTTTGAACAGAAGCGGCTTTATTTCAGTGCGGTACCAGAATTGTTTAGTCACCACACGTCGCACAGACGTTTCCTCTTGAACCAAGACTTGTTCGTGTAAAAGATTTTGGTAATTCTCTATCTCTTCCTGTGGAATTCGGTGTACTATGCTCACCTTGTAAGTAGAATGAGTGCCATCCAAAGCTTTCTGAATCTCGTGTGATTTATCAATGTCTGACCATTGTAACACTTTGAAATGAATCAGTCCTCGTATGCCATTCAGGTACCAGTGGTTCCAACAACTGTGACGTAACGGATGCAATGGTTCTTTGCGTTTGACTTGTATTTTGGCAAACTCTTGGTAAATGCGTTCTCTCAGTTCCAGAGGTAGATTCTGAATGTATTCTTCTAAACTAGACATTCACAGCAATGTCTTTCTTTTGTCTGAGGCAATAAGTGTACTTTCTGCAAAGAGATGATCGTACTCCAGTGGCGTATCCAAATTGTTTAGTCACTAACTCACACACCACACGCAGCACAGACGTTTCCTCTTCCTTCGTATAAGAGAGTTCGGTAATTCTCTAACTCTTCCTCTGGAACTCGTTGTAGTATGGCTAGCTTGTAGGAAGTAGGATGTGTAGCAACCAAAGTCTTCTGGTCCTCGGTCAGTTGAACATTTCTGACCATTGGAACGCTTTCAAATGAATCGGTCCTCTTATAACATTCAGGTACTAGTGGTTAAACATCTGTGACATAATGGATTCAATTGTTTTTTGCGTTGGACTTGTATTTTGACCAACTCTCGGTAAATGCGTTCTCTCAACTCCACAGGCAAACCACGAATGTTCTCTTGTCAAGTATCCATCACGAGCTTATTGAAATCGTCCCACAAAAGGTAGGTAGTGACACTGACGAGACCATCAAGCATGTTCCAGGTAAACGGAATTCTTCTGCTCCAACTGGTGTCGTGAGACACTGCAACTGAAGCACTTGACTTGATCACCTTAGCCCAAGTAGATAAATCCGGCTCTGGCTAATTCGTCGGGGGTAGGTCCTCTCAGATATTTAGGCCACTTTCTTCAAAGATTTGGAAACGACGTTCAAAGTCGCAGTATTCAGACAAACGCATAGGGATCGAATATTCTTCTTTCACAGGTTCATTTCGATGAGGGTGCGGTGAAACCCGCAGTAGTTTGCTCAGAATGGATGACATCCGTAGGGTGGTAGTCGCATGGTTTCACGTGGAGGATGACATCGACAATGAAAACCACTAAAAAGTCCACGAGAACGAGTGGCATCGCCTTCGCATCCGTCAGCTTTGACACGCACAGCATCACTTTCCATGGTAGGTACAGTAGTAGTAATAGTAGTTAGAGCAAAGTTTCCATCATGTGGTACTGAATCACTGAGGTCATATTGTACGGCACCCTTGCAATTGCAAGGCACAGCATCGCACTGCACTTGAAAATCACCGAACTTGAATGATGTCTGTATGATTCATCTTTTTCGCTTGATGTTTGTAGTTACAATGATCTATCGGTCTTGGACGTTTTCCCTTTTTATACTAATCGTAATGAAGTCTCGAGCTTGTAAATCTTTACTTTTTTATGCCTAGGTTTGGAAGTCTTCCTTTTTTTCTTCCTGGACAACAGTACTACCTTCTCTAAGGTACCGTCACAAAGGTGCCGTAGTGTGATGGGTGGAAAGGCCATAGAAAGGTAAGGAGAGTGCGGAGACCATCGAGAATGTTCCAGAATAGCTGAATCTTTATAGATACATCGATCCATACGCAACCTCAGTCCACAACTGAAAGACTGTACTTCGTATCCCAATCCAGTCTCAGGTCTCAAGTAGACAAATCCTGTTCTAGCTAAAACATTCGCAGTAGGTAATCCGTCCCTATACGTGGGCCATTTTTTAAACGTTTCCATTCGGCTGGCACAATAACAATAGTCAGGCAAGAAGACAGGAAAATTGTATTGTTTGAACTTGGAGTTCACAGTGGGTCCCTCGATCGATTATTGCTGTGTCGAAGTCATCCTTCTTGTTGCTGGCTATCGTCTTGCAACCATTTTTGTATACCAGTGTGTCCGTACGGTAAAGTGAAGTGGTGGAAAGTCGCACTCTCTTTTGGTACACGATTTGATACACTTTTTCCAAAGGCCGACTGACGATTTGGTGTGGCTAAACGTTGAATCTTGTGCGTTTCGCAGGTAGTCACTTTAAAATCTCAATCCTCTCCAGACTGCAACGCTTCTTTCAATACCCAAAAGTTCACCACTTGACTGGTGCAATAATTGAGAATCAGTCCTTTCACTTTGCACTCCGTGTGCACTTCTCCTTGGGGGTCCCGGTATTCGTAGCCGTAATTTTTGGGACCGCTACTAGGAAAACTTAGAATCTTGTCATTGGGTGCTCGTCCGTCCAGGCTCCTAAACGGTCTCCTTCGACGTCAGGGTGCCGGTGACCCAGGCGATCGATGTAGATGCAACTGTCAGTGTCAAAATACAGCACACGATCTCCTAACATTTCTAAAGCTTCGTACAATTTTAAGCGAGCATGGGCTGTCACGTAGGCCGCAATGATGACATTTCCAAATTCGTCGGCCTGTCAAAGTCCAGTTCTTCTTCGTAATTGACCAGGATCAAGTCTTCACGAAGGACTTCCACTTGTTTCATGTATTTGGTTTTGTTGTGAATGATCTGGAAGTAGCGAGAAGGATCGAACAAATACTCCGTCTTGGATAAAGATGGTCGTTGTGCCATTTTGCCCAACAAGCAATTTGACATCACTTTGGCAAACGATCGCCTTCCTTCGTTTATCTTCACGTGGTCTAAAGTGATGCCTGCTCCAAGTATTTATTTTTTTAATTTCTTTTGTTCTTCGGGAGTTTGACACGAGGAAGGATAGCCGCAGGCTTCTTGTTTCAGTTTCAAAAAGGCATCCACGTTGTCTGCGAAAATGCATTCCTGAGTCTCGTCACTCTTGTGGTAATGTTCTGTCTTGGGAAAATGGTAAATGTCGTACACTTCTCACAATTGGTATCCCAGGTCCAGAGCGTTAAACAATTCCACGCTGACACACATTCCTGTCAAGGCGCGTTCTTCCTGGGTGTGTTGACAATGTTGGTCTTGGCTGCATGTTTCGGCACATGTACGGCACAAGGGAAACATCAGTTTTCCTTGGCAATGGTGAGGTAAACGGGATGGTACAAGTCCGTGGGAGGCAAGACTTTAAATTTAATTAATCCTTCGTATTCTCGAAAGTTGTCCAGGTCGATGTGTTCCGTAAGTAATTTTGGGTGCCCTGCGGAAAAGTGGCAATATTTGTACACGTAAGGATACAGTGAACACACGTCCAAGTATTTGATTTTTTCTCCTTTCTCCTCGTCGGCGTGGTACAGCAAACAGGTGGCATTCGTCCGTCCTCCGTACAAACTATCCCGTGGGTTCAGAGGGTCCACCAGCTTTTAACTTTCCACGATGCGTTTAAACTCAGGATCGGTTTTCAAATGGTAATCGTACTTGTGTTCCCACATTTTCACCACTTGGTATCCTTGCTGTTCTAACTTCAAGCGCCGCTGACAAGTGGCCTCATACAAGTCTTCCATGGTACGTTGTAAAAACTGATTTTTAGTGTCACGTTGAGGATAATAGATGGGACATCCGTGAAATAAGCAACCGTTAAACTCGTAGAAGATCTTGGTGTTTTCTAAGTCCCAACCATCCACCGAATACGTTCCGATGGTCTTCTCACCTCCTCCGTTTCGGCCGTGTTGGATTCATTTGTCATCCTTGTCGCACAAGAATTGTTGCTAGCGTAGAGTTTTTTCCGAGTATTGACGTTTGACAAAGTTGGGCGTTTGAGAGCTTATCACGGCCAGGATCTTCTCGGGCATGAAAAATTTCCGGTACACTAAGGAACACCCTTTGGCAATGGTGTAGACTTTTATCAAAGGATCGATCCCTCCGTGCTCCATGAACAATTCTCGAAATTTTCCACAGCAGCGCCGTAAAATGTCCACGTCGGATCGTCAATACTTTAATATTTCTTCCTGAAAGTCGAAGGGGTTCGAGGCGTGAGAGTGATACCAAGCGTAGAAAGCTTCTCGTTGTTCCGTACGCATGTTGTCGGGGTCGTAGTAGTGAGCATCAGACAAATGGGGTAGAACGGCATGTTGATTGGCTTCGGTATTGAAAAAGTGCCGAAAAAAGCCTTTAGCTATTTCTGTCATTCCAAACGTTTTAGGCATTCAGCTCAATGGCATGGCCAAGTAACTCATCGAATCTGCACTTGTCCCACTTGCATGGAAATGATTTTGGCTCCTTTCAAGGTGACTTTAGGACGTTCGGTGCTTTGTTCCGTATAGTATTTCAGAAGAAACTGTCCATCGTATCCAGAGCAATTGTGAGACATCACCGTGGCATGACGATGGCAATCTCCATAACGTTCGATGTCCTCCTGGCTCCACGTCTTGTCGATAGGGTCTAAGATCCATTAGATGAAATCGGCCAGGATGTTCGGTCCTCGAAAGATTTTTTCACGTCCTCCAGGAATCTTGCTGCAGTGACTAAAGATAGGCTCTTGGATGCACTTCGCGTACGCTTGATGAGACACGCAGAAATTAGGAATGTGAATATCTGTCTTTTGCATGCATTCGAAATCGAAAAAAATAAAATTGCCTTTCTTCTTGTGGTTATCTTCTTCATCGTCCTGTTGGGGTTGGTATTTTTGAATGTAGCATTCGAGTTTCACGATTTGGTGACAAATGGGACAGCGTTTCTTTCCTGAACATACGTGAGCCTTGGCATTATTGCTGCGTATCACATGTCCACAAGAAGAACACAGTCTCAGGAGTTGGCAAGCGCTTTTCCACTGTGGACCTTGCGTCTTCAGATGTTGTTGGTAACAGGTAGGGATGAGAAAACTACGCTGACAAGCAGGGAAATGCACTTGTTTTTGTCCTTCGTCAAGACAGGGTTTAGAGGCCAAACATCTCTCACATTTCGATCCACAATGCTTGTGTTGCTCTCGATTGTTATAACGATAGTCACATTTCTCACAATAATATATGTATCCCAGGAATCCAATGATACAGGTAATGGTATCAAAATATTCATCGAGATGATAGACGTGAATGTATTTTCCGTCTTTGACATTTTTTTCTCGAAACAACAGAGTACCGCGCACTTCTTGAGGGTGTACTGTCAAGGTGTAGAATAGAGCCAAGACATCTTGCAATTTTTGCATTTTAAGAACGCCACAGGGTGTGTCTTTTGATAGGCCAGCTTGCTGTAACAGGAGTTCTACTTCTCTTTTTTGTTTGGCTCGGTCCGACCGTTGAATAGTTTTCCAGGCTCTTATCCATTGTACCGTGTCGTTCTTGTCGGCATACGTTCGTCGCACCACGATGGCCCAGGCTAAACACATCTTGTCTTGAGGGTCGTTAATTCGCACGTGGCTCTTTTTGGTGCTGCTAAGGTCGTCCACCAATAACACCCTTTTGCGTCGGGTCCCTTTGGGAAGAGAAACGTGGGCCATGTACAGTGTCGCTTTTCCATCGGTGATGTAAAACTTTACGTTGGACTGCTGCATGTCTTGAATTTTGTCGATGACTTTGGATGGTGTCAAGTCTGCAAAACTCGATCCAAACGGGGGACTTCAAACTGTCGTGATAAAGGGAAAGTCTTAAGCGATCGTTTTATTGGGATCGACATTGCCGTTTCACACATCGCTGATGAAGTCTTCTGCATTATCTATCGGTACGTCGGACTTGAAATCTTTAAACTTCACCTTGTACGTGTAGGCCGTGGTTCTAAATTTGCTATAGGAGCGTTTATCCGTCTCTCGAATGTGCTAGTATTTTTCAGGGGTTACTGGTGGTGGACGTTTTGCCTGGATTCTGGTTCACTCATGTCATCTTCGAAATCGCTGGCATGAATTTGAGTTAAGACTTAAGCTATTGTGCGAGGGGATGAGTCACGTTTCTGCCTTTTACTTTCTTCTCCTTTCTCCACGAAATGGGTCGATCATTTCATCTTGAGTGCAAAAAGTCAAACGACTACATTTAAACGTCATGGTCCCCTATATCAATGTAAGACCAGTGTCTTGCCTATATAAAAGGCCAGTGTCTTCCCTCAAAGTATTCATTTCACTCTCTATCCTACCAGAAAGATGGAAGACCCAACACAGATCGAACTTCTGATCAGAGCTTTGCGATGTGTCATACGAAGGTTTTCTTCGGTGAAGCTGACGGACTACCCCACCTCCTTTCGAGATAAAAGTCAAGATATTTGCTATATATGTCAGAAGAAAGGACATTGGTCTTCTTAATGTCCACAACGTCAAAGAAAGAGATGTCAAAAGAGACAAAAGTCAAGATACCTGTTATCATTGTCAAGAGAAAGGACATTGGTCTTCAGACTGCCCTAAGAAACAACAGGAGCAGGAGATAGAGAGGGGTTCTGAACAGGAACAAGAGGAAGATCCCCAACACGTCCAGAAGACAAGAAAAGAAGACGAGAAGAAGGTGAGGAAGAAGAGGAAAAACTTGTGAAAGTGAAGAAATTTAAAAAAGGAGAGAGTGAAAAGAAAACAAGTCTATGAACTTTTTAAAGTGATGTGTTGTGAAATTTTATTGTAAATTTGAACCAAAGAATATACCAGAAAGAAAAACGTAAGTGTCTCTTGGTTTTGATTTTTCACGCACTCACACACGTCCATCATGAGGAAAAAAGGAATTCTGAGTTTTAATTGATTTTGGCAAACATTGAGTAGTCTCTTTTCGAAAGAGGTGAGTGGCCCTGCAAAGGATCGTTGGGTGTTTGGG